>JAPDNY010001172.1:0-18417 GCA_029375565.1 Gekko gecko | reverse complement strand
GTGCTCTCCTCTCCTCTCCTCTCCCTCTCCTCTCCTCTCCTCTCCTCTCCTCTCCTCTCCTCTCCTCTCCTCTCCTCTCCTCTCCTCTCCTCTCCTCTCCTCTCCTCTCCTTCCCTTCCCTTCCCTTCCCTGTCCTGTCTTTCCCTTCCCTTCCCTTCTTACTTCATCTGATTCTTTTGATCAAATATCTTGAGCAGTCAATAGCAGTGCTATCCTACATAGAAATACATCCACCTAACTGAATGGAATTAGAAAGGTATAACTATTTAGGACAGCACCGTAGGAATGTCTTTGAGGTCCCTCTACCTGTGGAGAAGACGGCACTGGAGTCTTACAATGGTCTTTATAACATTTGCTTTAGTTACAAATGTACACGCAGGGCATAATTCACAGCAGTCTGTGTCTGTTTCTTAACCTGCTGTTTCTCCACACTCCCCTCTGCTGGAGACCACAGCTTCTCTGGGCTGTAACACATTCTCAACAATGCTGTGGGGGGTGGGGGGAGGTGATCTCCCAGTACCCATTGTGGATGCATCTGCTGAGTCACTAACACAACAGAGGAATGGTCAGCTACCATCCGCATCATTAGAGGGATAGGGCTTGCTTTGAACTCCAGAACAATCGACATCCATTTTGACAGGATTTTCTATCAGATTTCAAAAACGTGGCCAGGAAACTGTTGTCTAGAGACATATAAATGCGTAGGAACAGAAACTGGAGACCTGGATTGAACCAGAGTAGTCAAGAAATTCTGCCACATCCCTTTTGCCAATTAATTTAATTGGGTGACTCTCGATCCTAGTATTGTGTGGATGTGTGTGTGTGTGTGAACCAGAAACAGAGAGAGAGAGAGAAATTGATATCTAGAAAAATAGAAATATGTAGAAAAAGAAACTGCAGTTTCAGATCAAGCCATAGTAGGGTGATTCTGCATCTGGCATTTGCTCCACATTTCCTCAACTTGGAGGGGAAAGTGCGGCTCGAAACCAGTCAAATACCCCAGGGCCAATACCGTACTGACTGCAAAGTCACCCCTGAACAGCCACAAATCTATGCAGAAGGTACCATAAAACCCAATGATCAAAGAAAGTGAAAGCGGCATGCAGGGTAGAGGGTACCATAAAATCCAATGATCAAAGAAAGTGAAAGCAGCATGCGATGCAGAGGGGAATTTCTGTTCCAGGGTGGGTTTGGTAAAACAATAGAGGGAAAAGCCAGTGCAGATTCAGCCACAGAGGACAATCCAGAACAGAGGCAGCTTCCCCACAGCCACTCCCTTCTCTGTTGCTTTTAAGCACCATGGGGAAAACTGCTAAAAATGTAAAACCTAAGAATCTCCTGCCTTAGGGACCCTTTTGCAAGCTATTGCTAAGACTGATCAATGTAAAACCTAAGAATCTGAACCTATGTAAAACCTGAGAATAGGAAACTGTGTAAAATACCAAGCTCTCAATGTAAAACATGAGAATCCACAAAAAACCAGTGAACCCAACACAAACCAACTCCAGCAAAGAAACAACTAAAAACAAAAACAAAAAAACACTCGAAAGGGACAGACTCTTACCTAAAGTAGTCTTGCAGGCTGATACCAAGCCCTGGGAGACACAGAAACACAGGGCGATTCTGCATTGACTTTTCCCTCCATTGTTTTACCAAAGGTGCAGCTCAAAACCACATTCAGATACCCCAGGGCAACGTCGTACTGTCTGTGAAGTCACCCCTGAATGACCATAGATCTATACAGAAAGTACCATAAAACCCAATGATCAAAGAAAGCAAAAGCGGCATGGAGTGTAGAGGCTACCATAAAATCTGATGATAAAAAGTGGGTTTTGTAAAATAACGGAGGGAAAAACCAACGCAGAATCACCCATAGAGGGAAAGAGAAGAAGAGAAGAAGGAGGAGGAGGAGGAGGAGGAGGAGGAGGAGGAGGAGGAGGAGGAGAAGACGACATCAACAACAATGACGACAACTTGAGAGCCAGCAAATGCCAGCTCCTGATACTCCCGGTTAATCCCAAATTTTATCTGTGGTACCCGAATATATTCTAAAAATACCAATAAGGTATTTTTTGGGTATGTATTTGGCTTGGTTATATCTGAGTGCCCACCCCTTCCTGGGGTCTCAGTATCTCTTCATCCATCCCTGCTTCTGCATATATCCGGCCTCACGAGGGTGATTGTTGCTTTTCACCAGCCTAAAGGAAGGTTTATAAGGGTTCTGCGACCACCATGAAGCTATAAGCATTGCTCTTAAAATATTCACACCACTGGAAAACAGTTTTGCTTTCTTTTCAGCAACTCGTGATAAGATCTTGGACACTGCCCCCCCCCCCCCGCCATGTGCAAAACTGTGACAAGAGTCCTCTGCAATTGTTTAACGGCCAAAATGGGATCTGCCGAGAAGGATATTTAACCTCGCGACTATTTACAATTTCTGATTGTGGCCCAAGTATAAAATGCAAGTGGGTCATGGAGGCCCCTCCGGGCGAGTTGAGAGGCGCTTGATGTGAAGAGGAGCTGAGCGCTTATTCCACATCACTAGAATGGCCATTTGCACATCTACGGGAGCCGGGCGATTGGCATGGAAGCGGCCTAATGCTACCAAGCCATCGCCGCCCTTCAAAGAGCCACTTCAGATGTTTCCCCAAAGTCTTCCCTTTGGCTGTCTCCATGTGCTGCCAAGGCAAAGGGAGCATACAAATTCGGCTGCGGCGGATGCACACAGCACCCCCCCCCCCCACACACACACACACTTAACACAATACCCAGAAGTGCAGAAAGAGAATGCATGAGTCACTTGCACGGTCTCTGTGGCCAGTTCTGGGTAATAATACACATTCCTCACCGCAGCATCTGAAAAGTACTGAGACCGATGAGTGATTTCAGCTCTCACATACTTTATTAGCTGCAGAACAAGACAAACTAGCCGGCTCGCAGGCCGGCTTATATCCCCCAGCAAACCCACACCCCCAACTCCTACTCCACCCGTGATAGGATCATTCAAACTTGATCCACTTAACTCCTAAGATATTGGAGGCCCGATTGGTGGGGCTTGGGGAGCCCCTGTTCTATTGTTTCTTTGCAACGAAGCTCAGCCTTAGCTAGCCCTGTGCTCCACCGGTTTGCGCCGGCTAGAGCACGTGGTCGAGCCAGGCTGAGCTGGATACATTACAGCATCATTATTGACCATGATCCCAGAACCTTCCAATACAAAGCTGATGTTGGTGTTGTATTGGGATTCCAGCATGACCAAGATAACCCCACCGCTTTTGAAATACTTCTTCAGAAGCTCAGATTCAGCAGCTTGTTTTTCTGTCTATTTTCTGTTAAAAAATAATAAAGATTCTAAAAATAAAAATAAAAATTCAGTAGCTGTAGATTTTTCCCTGGGTCCAGCTGTAATCTGTAGTTTCACCCCAGCCAGCTTCTCTGAAGTGATTTCATCTTTCAGGCTCTGTATTTTCCAGAACAACATTTGAGTCCAGTGGCACCTTTAAGACCAACAAAGTTAAAGAAGAGGAGGAGGAGAATAGGTTTATATCCCACCCTTCACTTGGAATCTCAGGGTGGCTTACAACCTTCCGGTCCCTTCCCCTCCCCACAACAGACACCCTGGGAGGTAGGTGGGGCTGAGAAAGTTCTGCAAGAACTACTCTTGAGAGAACAGCTCTGAGAGAACTGTGACTGACCCAAGGTCACCCAGCAGCTTCATGTGGAGGAGTGGGGAATCAAACCCGGTTCTCCAGATTCGAGACTGCCACTCTTCAACACTTCACTTCACCAGACTTTGTTCTGCTGCTCCAGACCAACACGGCTAGCCACCTGAATCTGTATTTTCCACTTACTGCAAAGCCTTTCCTGTAGAATCCTATAGCCACTGTTGATAGTAAAAATCTATTTTTTGGGACGCGTCGATGACAATTATATTGTGAAGACCTCCCTCCAGAGCTACTTTAGGAGTTGCCACCATCTTCTCACAGCCCTGCCAGCTGAGCAACAGAGAACAGTTACCAAGGGCCTCTCCCTCCCTAGCAAGGCAACTCTCTGCCTGTTGTGCATGTGTCCAAAGTGGTTGCGATTTTGGAGTGGAACAGCTCTGAGTAGTGTGTCAAGCAGCCCCCCGGTACGTTTCTGAAAGAAGCAAGCTAGGATTCCCGAAGGAGTGATATAACTATTCCTTCTATAGAAGGAAACTACTTTTGGTGTAGTGGCCAAGTGCGCGGACTCTAATCTAGGGGAACCGGGTTTGATTCCCCACTCCTCCACTTGCACCTGGCTGGATGACCTTGGGCAAGCCGTAGTTCTCAGAAAGTGAGAATGGTCACAGCTCTCATACAATGGAAAGAAAGCCACAGAACTGTGATAACAAGGCTTCAAAAAGAATTTTTTCTATCTTTAAATAACACCAAATACAATAACAATAAACACTTTCACATCAGTTACATAGGTTGAAGATGACAGAAGGTGACAGGAACTGATTCATTGATGTGAGGAAGTTTCTTCCCTGTTATAACTAGTTAAATGGAACATTGAAACTACTCAGAATGGCCTTAAAGGATTGAGGTTTGAAATGATTTGACTCATCCACACAACTTAACTTCGGGTTGGAAGAAGACTCCCTCAGAGTCGAAACGGAATCTTATTCCGGAGACCACCGTTCCTGTCACCTTCTGTCATCTTCAACCTTTGTAGCTGATGTGAAAGTGTTTATTGTTATTGTATTTGGTGTTATTTAAAGATAGAAAAATTCTTTTTGAAGCCTTGTTATCACAGTTCTGTGGCTTTCTTTCCAAGCTATAGTTCTGTCAGAGCTGTTCTCTCAAGGGCAGTTCTGGAAAGAGCTCTCTCAGCCCCACCTACCTGACAGGATGTCTGTTGTGGGGAGGGGAAGGAAAGGAGATTGTAAGCTGCTCTGAGACTCCTTTGGGTAGTGAAGGGAGGGGTATAAATCCAATCTCCTCTTCTTCTTCTTCTTTTTCACTTCAGGGGTAAGGGGATGCATTCTTGATCAACTATTAATCATGGAGACGGGCACAGAAAATCATGCTTTTATGTGAGTCTTTATTTACATGCGTTCAGTTCACCGCAAAGGCTCTGGGCGAGTGACAAAAAGCACAACACACAAACACACACGCCGTGAAGAAAATACCATCCATTTATGTATGCAGCCTTGTCAATTAACATAACTGATAAAAAGCAAATAAGGAAACGAGAAGCCAACAGGGCTTTCTGCCCGGAGGAGTTTGCAATCCAAACTCTGCCAGGAGAAGAGACAACAGTGTAAGGAAAGGCAAGATAAACAAGGATCGTGTGTAGGGGGGGTGAATATCCGCCATCAGGCATTTGAGAAACACCACCCCCCCACCTCTCCTCCTGCCAACTCTAATAACCCAGATCTTCAATTCGGATGACCTAGATTTTTTATTGGAAGGAAAATATATACAGGGGAAACAAATACAATGTCGTATTCATTCATCTACAATGGGTTTTGTGTGTGTTGGGACTGACGATAGAAAAATAATTGTTAAAAAAAAAGCTTGAATGGGAAAATTCTCTTTGCTGAATGGCCCAATGTGTTGACGGGCTGCAGGAAAAAGGCATTGAAATCTCTTCGCTGATATACCACATCGTTATTACTGAAATGTTATGGACGTTGTTCAAAAGTTCCTTTAACAATCCGACCCACATGACACCCAGCTCTCTACCCTACCTTAACAAGGACAACTGAGTTTATTTCCTCCCAAATTAAATTTTGAAATATGTTGAGAGCGAGTGAGGTGTAGTGGTTAAGAGCGGCGGACTCTAACCTGCAGAACCGGGTTTGATTCTCCACTCCTCCTCCACATGAAGCCTGCTGGGTGGACTTGGGCCAGTCACCGTTCTCTCGGAACTTTCTCACCCCCACTGACCTCACAAGTGCCTGTTGTGGGGAGGGGAAGGGAAGGAAATTGTAAGCCACTTTGAGGCCGCAGAGAGAAGTGCCTTTAGATTCAGCTGATTCAGCTGCAAATGCCTGATGGATCTAAAGAACACGATCAGACAGCAACATCTGGGAAACATCCCGCAGTCACAGGCAACCTGTGCTGCTCTGCCATAGAAGTGGAGTTAAAAGACACTAGAGAAAGTTTGGTTCTAACTGGTTCTGATGGGCCATGGATGGACTGTCCCTGTCTGATTGCTCAAGCCCAGTCTCACGCAGTCAGGATGGTTTGCTCATTCCATCCCAACTCCATGCCATTTTTCCTCCCTCACTTAGCAGTATGCGCATAACCGCATGCTCCATGGGGAACCCTCAGTGCGGAGGTGTGATTCCTCGTTCATGCGCATGGAAAACAAAGGGCAAAAAACCCCCACTCACCCGAGATGGGGCCTGATCGCACAGTACTTCCCCTCCGCATCAAATGGCATGTATGACCGCAGCCTGAGAAACCTTAAGGTAGAGAAAAATGGGATATAAAAACCTACTCTTTTTCTTCTGTTGGGAGAAAATGTAGTTTGGTCAGTGACACCATCAGTTCTAATTTTATCCAGGACAGGTTAAGTCTATGTGAGCAGCTTCAAGAACCAACCCATCACTTTCTTTTCCCACCCCTCAATTCCTCCCAAGTCTGGAACTGCAGTTTAAAAATCCCAACAACGTTTTGTTTTGTATCAAGAGAGGGTTTTAAAGTATAAGTATAAACATAACAGGTGCCCCACAAGAAAAAAATTTGCCCCACAAAATGAAAAATCCTGAAGGGTTTGTTTATTCATTAATTCACTGACTTCATTTATTTACATTGTTTACTTCATTTATACCCCCCCATCCTCATGACCTTGTGAGGTAGGCGCTGTGAGTGTGTGGCTGTCCTAAGATCCCCCAAGCATGCCCCTGTGCAGAGCTGGGATTGAAATGTAGATCTCTTAGGCACTAATTGGAGTCTCCAGCCTCTATACACTGATTGGTGGAGTGGTTAGGAGTGCAGACTCTAATCTGGAAGAATTGAGTTTGATTCCCCACTCCTTCATATGCAGCTGCTGGTGTGATCTTGGGTCAGCCATAAGTTCTCTCAGAGCTGTTCTCTCAAGGGCAGTTCTTGAAAGAGCTCTCTCAGCCCCACCTACCTCACAGGGTGTCTGTTGTGGGGAGGGAAAGGGAAGGGAGATCGTAAGCCACTCTGAGACTCCTTCAGGTAGTGAAGGGCAGGGTATAAATCCAATCTTCTTCTTCTGCCCACCAATCAGGTGAGCACTGGTGGTCAAAGGCCACAATTCCACAGAGATCTCTCACCATAAGTGGGCAAATGTGAATCCTAAGTCTGCCCACCAGGGCTATTTTTGGGCAGGAACGCACAGGAACGGAGTTCTGGCTGGCTCCCAAGATGGCCACTCCCAGCAGGAACTCATTAGCATAATAGGCCACACTCAACAGCAGAAACTCATTAGGATTGGCTACATTAGGGGTGTGTGGCCTAACATGCAAAGGAGTTCCTGCTACAAAAAAAGCCCTGGGTTTTGACAACAAACAAGGTACACAGAATAAGCAGCAAAAGGTGGGTGTGGCTGGATGACCACACTTCTGGTTACATGGGGGTGTGGCCTAATATGCTAATTAGCTGTGCTGTCAGGGGGTATGGCCTAATATGTTAATGAGTTTCTGCTGTTGGGAGTGGCCTATTATACTAATGAGTTCTTGCTGGGCTTTTTCTGCAAAAAAAGCCCTGTTGCCCACGTTTGTGAGGTTGCACAGAGTCAAATGGAAGTTGTGTCAGAGCACCTCATACAAACTGCATTCTGTGCTCCACTGTGGCAAGGAGCTTGTGTGGCTTGCAGAAGGGGATGGGGGAACTGTTCAAAGGGTTTGTGGAGGGGTGTGACGTGGTCTGAGCTTTGAAAGCAGTGTGAATGAGTGACAGCAGAATTCTGGACTGAGACCGAGGGCAGGTCAGAGAGAAGAAGGATGCGAGGCTGATGGAGAAGACAGACAGATCATGAACTCCAATTCCATCTGAGAGGGCAGACAAGAAGTGCTGGAGTTTTTGAAAGCAATGGCACTTGGGAGTAGAATTACTGGGAGCGGCAAAGGTGATGGATGGATCCAAGATAAGGCCAAGGCAATGTTGAATGGTCAGCGGTTGCAAGTGGCTGACTCAGGGAAAGAAGGAGGAGAAAAATAGAAAGGCAAGATGGACCATACCGAGTGTCAGTCATCCAAGAAAAAGTAGCAGGCAAGGTGTTATGTCCTGAAGCTAGATTCAGCCCTATCTTTTCCTATGTTAAGCTTCAGACATAAGAAGGGATTGTAAGCTGAAACATTCCCATTGGTCGGTTTCTATGAAACTTTGTAAATAACCAATCACCAACTGTATATATGTATTTGGAGGGAACATACCTCATTGGTCTTTATCCTTGTTTTCTTATTGGTTGTTAACTTATTTATGGGTGTGGCTTTGACAGCCCGGATCATTTAAAAAGGGAGCTGTGCTCCACTATTCTGTGTGTGTGTTGTTGAGTTGAGTTTGCCCTTACAATAAAGCTGAAATTACTTTTGCTGAAATCAACCTTGTTGAGTTGCATACTTAACACAAGGCACTGGGGATACAGGTCTGGATGGAAGGACAGGCTGCAGAATCAGGTGTCTGTGTTGTTCCTCCACTGATTAGGACAACCAAGTGGAATAAAGCAGTTTCTCAGTTTTAAAATAAAGGGCTTTTCCTTAAAATAAAGGACTTTTGCATTGTGGTACTAATGACAGCCATACTGGAACAGAAACAGATTAACCAAAATCACGTTTGAACACACATGGACACATGTGTGTCCCTGATACTGACTCAGATCTTCAGTGCATCCAAGTCAGTATTGTCTACTCGGACTGGCTCTCCAGGGTCTCAAGGGAATAGCAATCTGTGTGAAAAAGACACTGACATTAGTTCAATAATGACCAAAGTCTTAATACAAATGCAACCACAGAGGCACAATATTAAAGTAGAAAAATTTCCTCTTGAGGTGAAGATGCATGAAGAATAATATAAACGAAGAATCCGGATATTAAGAACTCCATTTCACAGAACTTCCTCAGTAACTAAACATGGAAGATTACATAATCTCTTTCATGTTTAGTTACTGAGGAAGTTCTTCTGATGCAGTGGAACATCAGAAGTAGAAACGCTTCATCCCTTCCCTTACGGATATCACTCTAGCAAAACAGCATGATCCTTCATGTTTGCTCAGAAGTAAGTCTCACATTGTTCAATGGAGCTTGGTTCCGAGTAGTCGTATCTAGGGTCGCTGCCTTTTGCCTTTCACTGACAAAACCAAATGGGGACATCTAGAATTTAGATAACCCAGGCCACAGTCCAAAAAACCCCCAGTTTCCTGGGAGTAAGCCCTGTTGAAAAATACTTGACTTACTCCTGAGTAGGCCTGCCCGGGCTTGCTCCCATGGATAAACAAAAGTGCTACCCTCCTGCTGGAGGAGAGCTCCATTGCCGAGTCGCCATTTTGGGGAAGGTGCTATTTTTAGATTGCTGAAGTGAAAGGAAAGGAAAGTGAAAGTTTTCTATCTCACAGACCCATCTCCCTAAATACAATTACTCTTAGATGTAGTTTGTCTAATCCATTTTTATAGCAGCTTTTTATTGCATAATAACCATGATTTCTCTTTGAGGGAGGTGAGCGCAATTGCTTCAGAAAAAAATACCTCTTCATCCATGAAAAATAAAAGATGTTGTACCTCCTGGGCTCAACGGAAAAAACCCGCACAATGTCAGTAAGAACACCAAGTTGAATTTCGCACACTCTGCAAGAATCCTGAGCATTTTCTCTATAACTATGTGAAAGAGAAAATTAAAATGATGCCTGTGAGGGAAATTATTGGAATAGAAGTCAGGTTTCCAAATCTTTCAGGAGTTCAGACCAGTTGGTGAAGTTTGAAATCCTTTTCTTTTCTTTTCTTTTCTTTTCTTTTTAAGTTCTTCCTTGTAATTGTGATCTTTGAACTATATTTATAGACCACTGTGACAGATTTCCCGCAGGCTAGACACCACCCCAAGGGAATTTTCCTGTCACAATTTCCCGCCTTCTCCACCACACTGGAGTTTCCAGCTGGATTTCTAAAAAAGGAGATAGAATCCGGGCCAGGCTATATACCTACCCAAGCCTGGATCAATAACTGAGGGATTGAGGTAAACTGACAGGAACAAGAAGGTTTGCTTTTTAAAAGGGAAAAAGTATGACATTTATTCAGAAAGAAAGAAAGACATAACTGAGGCAAACATTAACGCTGCACAATATTAGGTTTTACACTGATGGCTGCTGCCGTTTATGGCTAACAACGATCACTAGCACGATTATGGTTTTAGAACTGTTTTAATTGTAATTTATGTTTTTAATGTGATTATTTGCCCTAAGCCGACCTGAGCTGGCTACAGTTGGGCAGGGAGGGGTAAAAGTTTAAATAAATAAATAAATAAATACACAAGGGCGGGGGGGTGGACTTTCTCAGACAGGTTTATGATGTACAAGTGGAGACCCGCAAGAAACTTGCGGGATGGTCATCCCATTTCTCACACCTTTGCTCCCTCCCCTCTACCCTTACATCTCACACTCTTTCTCCTTTCTGGGGGTGGAGCCTCCAAAGCAGCCATTTTACCCAGGGGAACTGATCTCTATCACCCGGACAACAGTTGTAATTCTGGGTGATCTCCAGCCCTCACCCAGAGGCTGGCAATGGTAGTTCTCATGGAGGAAACGGCTGGTTTGGAGGGTGGAGTCTGTGGCATTATACTGGTCTGAAGTTCCTCCCCTCCTCAAACCCCACCATTTCCAGGATCCACCCTTAAATGTCCAGGAGTTTCCCAATCCAGAGTTGGCAACCCTATTTCCTTCCCACCCAACAGCCAACTTAATCTTTATCTGCCTTTATCTGTCTTCAGCTTTTCGTCCGTCCCCCCTCCCCCACAGCTTCTACCAAGGAAAATTATAGTCTTTCTCCACAGTGGGGACCAAAGCAGCTTACATTATTCTCACCGCCTTTTTATCTGCACAACAACCCTGTGAGGTTGGTTAGGCTGAAAGTATGTGACTGGTCCAAAATCACCCAGTCAGCTTCCACCGCAATATGGGGATCTGAACCTGGGTCTTGCAGACCCTACTCTGAGGCTCTAACTGCTGCATCACTGCTGGCTTTCATAGGGTGGCTGCTGAACAGCAGCAAGCAGCCAGGCCAAGTTGAGTCATGCAAATTAGGTGGTATCAAGTCACCCAGAGGGTGCTGCCTAGGGATGCCAGCCTCCAGGTGGGATCTGGGGATCCCCTGGAATTACTGCTCAGCTCCAGACTACTGAGATAACTTCCCCTTGAGAAAATTGATGCTTTGGAGGGTGGACTCTAGGGCATTGTACCCCACTGAGGTCCCTGTCCTCCCCAGGCTCCATCCCCAAATCTCGAGGAGTTTCCAGACCTGGAGCTGGCAACCCCACTACCCCATCCCCTGCCAGTGCCCATGGGGGGACCTGGCAACCCTATACTGCTGCCAGGCCTAGGGTTGGCAACCTCCAAGTGGGGCCTGGAGAGTGAACTCCAGAGATCTGTGAACAACAGAGATCTGTCTCCCTGGAGAAAATGGCTGCTTTGGAGGGTGGATTCTGTGGCATGATACCCAGCTGAGGCCTCTCCCTTCCCCAAATCCTGCCCTACTTGCACTCCACCCCAAAACCTCCAGGAATCCCCCAGCCTGGCCCCAAGGCTCCCTCCCCCTCCCTCCAAGGCCCGAAAGAGGCCTGGAAAGAAAGGGCCCTCCCCCCACCCTTGACTGACAGAGCCAGTCAGAAGCCTCCTCTCCCCCTCCCCCCCCCAACGTTCTAATCTCTCACCGTTGATGCCTGGAGTCAGGTCCCTGCAGAGGCCATTTCAAAAGGCTTTTGGGGGGAATTCAACCGTCCCTGAAGGGATTTCCTCACTGTTTGGATTTTTCTACAAACCCAGGAAGTCTACTGACTATGTAGGAAAAGCTGTTGGGGGAGAGTGAGGCCCCTGTTGGAGGGAATAGGTATCTGCACAGAAAAAAAAAAGTCTGGAATTAGAATAAGGATGAAATATGGTGTTCTGCTGCAACTAAATTTCATACCAGGCCTAACAAACCCTGCTGCCATCCTGTGACACTCTTCTAGTAGGCCACTCCGCACAATGGGGGCTCCATCTCAGAAGAAGAAGAAGAAGAAGAGAAGAGAAGAGAAGAGAAGAGAAGAGAAGAGAAGAGAAGAGAAGAGAAGAGAAGAGAAGAGAAGAGAAGAGACTGGATTTATACCCCACCCTTCACTTGGAGTCTCAGAGCGGCTTACAAACTCCTTTCCCTTCCCTTCCCCACAACAGACACCCTGTGAGGTAGGCGGGGCTGAGAGAGCTCTTTTGAGAACTTTCAAGGACAGCTCTTGTCCAAACTATGGCTTGCCCAAGGTCATCCAGCAGGTACAAGTGGGGAATCAAACCCGGTTCTCCCAGATTAGAGTCCGCATTCTTAACCACTACACCAAACTGGCTCTCATACCTGCTGAAGCCCTTAACTGCTGCCATGTGGCCTTGCCAAATAGAGACCCCCCCTCATCAGGAAGTGCTGACAGGAGGGACACAGGTGCATGGACTCATGCAGGGAGGCAGTGTTCCTTCAGGCAAGGAATTTAGCAAAAAAAACCCATAACACCAGCAACAGCAATTACAAATTAATTAACAACATCACAAATTAACACTCACATTGGTATGATGAGGGGAATTTCTTTTTCCAAAATTAACTTTTTTAGCTGTAGCCATTGATTCCTCTTCTTTCTTTAAAAGGAGGAATTTCTCACCCTGACCTGGATAGCCCAGCAAGCTCGATCTCGGAAGCTCAGCAGGGTCGACTCTGGCAAGGACTTGGATGGGAGACCTCCTTGGAATACCAGAGGTGGGAGGCAGGGGCAGGCTTCATTCAGCCACCTCCCTGGATATCCTCCAGGCCCCCAGTAGGGGTCAGTCACCAGAAGTCACTGTGATTTACACACATATAATAAAGGTAAAGGTTCCCTTGCTTGAAAGCCAGTCGGATCCGACTCTAGGGTTGCGGTGCTCATCTCCGTTTCAAAGCCGAAGAGCCAGCGCTGTCCGAAGACATTTCCGTGGTCATGTGGCCGGCATGACTAAACACCAAGGCACACGGAACGCTGTTACCTTCCCACCGAAGTGGTACCTATTTATCTACTTGCAATTTCTTGCTTTCGAACTGCTAGGTTGGCAGGAGTACACACATATAAAAAAAAGAGGAATTTCTCTTTCATTTCTCTTTGAGGAGAAAGCAATACACCCTTTTGTAACTTCAGCCCTGGCAGTTGCTTTATGTCACACACTACAGGTTGGTGCTCTAGCAGAAAGACCGAAATGTCTGGGAAGACCTTGCCTGCCTCTGAGCCTCTGAAGAGTGCAATTCCAAAATTTGGCAGAACCTCCTTCCAAGCCCTCTTTGAATTTCTCTCTTCGATCAAAGCCCAATTGATTCGAAACAAACTCCAGATTCCAGAAGAAAAGAAATTGATTGCTGATTTCAGGAGGAAATTGAATAAAGCGGAATTAAGATAATTTACAATGCTAAAGCAGACCTCCAAAGGTATAGCAAAAGAAAGGCAAGTTTTCTGGAGGCAGGAGAGGAAGGAGGAGGAGGAGGAGGAGATTGGATTTATATCCCGCCCTTCACTACCTGAAGCAGTCTCAGAGCAGCTTACAATCTCCTTTCCCTTCCCCTCCCCACAACAGACACCCTGTGAGGTAGGTGGGGCTGAGAGAGCTCTCAAGAGAACTGCCCTTGAGAGAACAGCTCTGAAAGAACTTGTGGTTGACCCAAGCTGCATGTGGAGGAGTGGGGAATCAAACCTGGTTCTCCCAGATTAGAGCCCACACTCTTAACCACTACACCAAACTGGCTCTCATACCTGCTGAACTTCCCAGTTGTTTAGTTCCAAAGGGAAGGAGCCACTGCAGAAATACACTGTTGTTACAGCTTCATTTCTCTGTGTTTTGCGAACAATGGAGCATCACCACTGGCCCCTACCTCTCCTGCACTTAAGTGTGTGGGAATCACTGGGTCGTTTTCTCAGGCAGACTTTTCTAGAAAGCTGGAAGAGTACTAATCAGTCTTGGCTTAATGTGACTTATCGCTCGCTGGAGTATGCTTCTAATACATTGGTACATTTATGATTGTTCTGGGAGATGGTTAGTGTTCTGCTGCTACTGCAACATTGTTAGATTGCCTTTTGTGGCTTTATTTCACTAAATTCTGTTGCCTTACTTCATCCAGTAAGGCGCTGGGATCCCATTCCACCTGAGAGGAGAATGACAGAGCCTTGACCTGTTTACAAAATTGTACTACTGCACTAGTACCTGCAGGATTTTTCAGAATTGAGAAAAGTCCTGCCGAGAAGCACATGTGAAGATGTGTTCCACTGAATCAGACTCTGGTAGAGGGGCTTCACATCACCTACTTCTTTGTCCTTTCAGTTGGAGATGCTGGGGCTTGCACCTGGGATCTTCTGCATGCAAAGCAGAGGCTTTGATGCTGAGCCACAGACTCTCCCCAGCAGAAGAAGTTGAAGTCAGAGGAAGAAGCAGGAATGCAAGTATGGATGGGCATGAACCGGGAAAATGTGGTTTGATTCATGGTTTATGATGTGCCCAGTTCACGAACCATGGACCATCATGAATCTCTGTCTGATTTTCCTCTACCTGCCCCCCAAGTTTGGTGAGGAATGGATTTATGGGGTCTGAGTTATGAGACCCCCCAAAGAAGGTGCCCCTTTGACTGCCTGTAATTTCCTCAGAAAGCACTTTCCTGGGGGCACCTTATTTGGAGGGATGTAACTCAGACCCCTGTAACTCAGACCCCATAAATCCAATCCTCTCCGAGCTTGGGATCCAGGTAACGAAGAGTCAGATGGAGAGTTCCTGTGAGTTAGGTGTTTCTAGATTGCACAGAACCTGCTCTATGCACTCCTGAACCTCCTGAACCTGCACCTGTCAAAATGACTGCCATGGGTCATTTGGACAGGCATAGGTTCAGGAGATTCAGAAGTGTATAGAATGGATCCTGTGCAAGCTAGAGACACCAAACTCACAGGTGATCTCTATCTTACTCTCTTCTACATGCCACTGATGCCATGGGATGTTGCTGTTCAGGGGTGGGGCTTCCCCACTGGCCAGCTGGCCGGAGGCAGACCAAAGCCCCAAAAATCAGGGGACCCCCACACACCCCCAGACCAGCGCATCTGGGAATCCCAGTTGGGACTAGTGTTCCCTCTAAGCTGAGTTAACATGAGCTAGCTCAGATTTTTACTCTCCAGCTCACACATTTTTGTCTTCGCTCGGGAAGGATGGCTCCGGAGCAAATTAATTTATGCAGTAGCCAAATTGCTCGCTCACAACTTTCATGCCAGTAGCTCTCGAAGTAGAATTTTTGCTCACAAGACTCCACAGCTTGGAAGGAGCATTGGTTGGGACATACCTGGAGATTTTGGGGGTGGAGCCTAGGGAGGGTGGGGTTTGGGAGGGAGGGTCCTCAGCTGGGTACAATGCCATAGAGTCCACCCTCCAAAGCAGCCATTTCCTCCAGGGGTGCTGATCTCCATTGACTGGAGTTGTAATAGTGGGACATTCCAAGGCCCCAACTGGTAGCTGGCAACCCTACAGGCTGATTTCTAGCAGATGTCAACAGTACCTAGAAAACATTCCAGTAGCTCCAAAGTGCTTGATTGACATGTGGCTATTGAGCCCCTACCCGACGTGATGCAAGGAGTGGAGTTTTACAATGGGGAAATGATTATGCTTATTGGCAATGGGGGTGGCCTCAAAAGGTGCAAGATCCCTCTAGCCCTGGTAGATCCGGCGATGGGGGTGACTTCCCAGTGGCACCCTGGGGCACAGCTGGCCTACCTCTGTGGCCACAGAGGCATTTCTACAAGTCCATGAATATTGCCTAACTGCAAAGGGTCAGGGCTCAAAGCAGCAAGATGTAAGCCAACGGGGGTGGTCTCTGGTGTTCACAACCGTGTTCCTTCTCCGCGCTCCTAGAGACAGGGTGTACAACTTTATTTACACGCTGGTGAGCCACAGATGCTCTGCCAAGACCTTTTCCTTCCTTTCTGACTGTTCCAAATCATGCTGGTTTGCTTGGCGCTCATGCCATTTTGTAGAAAATGTTATATAACTTGGCCCCCTTTGGATTTTTACCGGAGAGTCCAGACCCTTCAAGATTAAGGTTTCCTTAGAAAAACCGAGTGTCTTCTTTCCGGACGACGGCTGCTGGAGCCAGCTTAATTTTAAAAGATAAATATTAGGAAAGTTTTCTTTTGTTGCGACCTGAGCCCTTTCTACATTCCGAGCAGGGATTGCTGAATGAGATTCTAAGCAGCGTTCAAACACAATCTCGGTATAACGGTGTGGGGCGGCATTTCAGAAAAGAATGTAAGTCTATAAGCCGAAATCCATCTTTTAACAAAAGGTATTCCTCTGCACACAGTAATAGCAGAGCTACCCGCTTTGCCGTTACTTGGTCATTAATGCCGATTGCTAATTAATGAGGAATCACTGCAGCAGATCACCTGGACCATTTCAATCAAGGGTTGGCCAACTTTGGTACCCCTGAGAAGTACCCCATTCTTTCCCTAGCACTACATGATCTGGCAGAGAGACCTTTGCTGTGCAAGCTGGCCTCTTCCTTGGGGGTTAAGAACCACCATAACATTTGCGCCACAGAGGATAAAGGCATTACAGTTCTGAATGACTGTATATAAAAGGGGACTGCAGATGGGCAGAGGGTGGCTACTCGAGTTGGCCACGTACCTGGAAGCTTTTTGATGTGCTGTGACTCTGCTCGCTGCCGAGAACCAGGGCTCTTTTTGTAGCAGGAACTCCTTTGCATATTAGGCCACACACCCCTAAATGCAGCCAATCCTCCAAGAGGTTACCAGAGCCCCTGTAAGAAGAGCTCTGTAAGCTCTTGGAGGATTGGCTACATTAGGGGTGTGTGGCCTAATATGCAAGGGAGCTCCTGCTACAAAAAGAGCCCTGCCAAGAACCATCTGCTAGTTGTTCCCGGCCAGGCCCATAGCCAGGATTTTTTTGTTGTTGTTCAGGGGACATTTAAATTACAGTTAATTGAATTAATCTGAATGCCTGTCCTTAAAGGGGGAGGCACCAAGCCTGTTTCTAGCCCTTCCTTTCAAGGGACAGGGCAGTGAGTGTTTCTGTTCCTAGGGAAAAAAACAGCTCAGAGGGCATTTAGAAGGGCTCTTAGAAGGGCACCTTCAATACACCTCCAACAATCCCCCTTTCTGCTAGTCCAGTACCACCGAGGTCATGGTCAAAACTAAGGTTTCTGGCATGGCCATTTGTGGGGCAGGGCTTTAATTAAGGTGGCAGGGCCCCCAAATGCCCCACCATAGCTGCAAGCCTGTCCCTGACCCAAAAGACATTCTCCTAGCCTCAACCAGGGCCATGGCTTTTTCGGCCCTGGCCCCAGCCTGGTGGAACATGCTCCCAACTGAGATCAGGGCCCTGCAGGACCTATTATAGGTCCCGGTCACATGGCGAATTTGCCTCGGGAGAGGCATGACTGCTGGGCGGAGTAAACGGGCGCAATCATACGGAAACATCTGGGAAGCGTCACCTACCTGTCCCCAGCGCATAGCTTACCGCAGAAGATCCGGATTTAAAAAGTACCGCCCATGAGCTACTAGCAAATGGTTTGCCATGGGCCGCAGATGGACTGGCTCCATCTGATCGCCCCAGTGCACTCCTTTTGCCCCGTTACAGCGCTGCCAGAACCACACACTAACGAAAACAACGTGGTTTGCCGCCGTCGCATCTGATTGCATTGCAGTGGCACAAATTGTGATGGCGCTAATAGCCATGCCTCCTCCCCACTTTATCTGGCCCGTGTGACCAGGGCCAATGTTCCACCAGGCCTTTGGTTGAGGCACCGGGCATCTACCAGCTGGCTTCCTTGTTGCTTTTAACAAGACTTCTATGGCTGGACCTCAGCCCGTTCATTCCCAGCTGTAGGGACTGAAACTTGCCGCACCACCCACGTTAACTGTTTTTAACTGGTTTTATTGCTTTCACTGAATGTTTGATATCTATTTATTGAATTGTTTTTTGATCGTATTGGGATTTATTGTTGTGATCAATGTTCCCTCTAAGCTGTGGAGTCTTGTGAGCAAAAATTCTACATTGTGAGCTACTGGCATTAAAGTTGTGAGCAAGCGATTTGGCTACTGCATAAATTACTTTGCTCTGGAGCCATCC
The DNA here is from genome assembly GCA_029375565.1 of Gekko gecko. NCBI lineage: Eukaryota > Metazoa > Chordata > Lepidosauria > Squamata > Gekkonidae > Gekko > Gekko gecko. The sequence continues at coordinate 111 of JAPDNY010001172.1, read as the reverse complement.
TTCCTGAGCTGAGACAAAAATCTGTGAGCCAGAGGCTAAAAAACTGTGAGCTAGCTCACACTAACTCAGCTTAGAGGGAACACTGGTTGTGACCCCACCCTGAGCCCACTG
>JAPDNY010001171.1:0-18419 GCA_029375565.1 Gekko gecko | reverse complement strand
CGTCTTTAGGGGGCTCCTCGACTCCTGCTCTTCCCTGCTGCTACGGGCAGACGAAGAGGGCTCCCCAGAGTCCCCATCTCCATCTCTGGAGACAGGCCGAGCTCCCTCCGTCCGAGGAGGCAGGAAAAGTTCCAAATTATGGCAGCCAACTGTGGAGAAACACTGGGGAGGGGGTGTGCTTATAATGCTGTGCCCGGGGAAACTTTTCTAGGGAGAGGCAATGGCGCCCTCCTCCCCGAGGGAGAAAAGGCATTCCCTTGGTCCAGCCCCTCCCCATCGAGGAAAAGAGACCCCTTGCAGTGCACCGCCTCCCCACGCACAGGGAAGGGCGTCTGCGCGCTCTCCGCCCCGAGGAAGGCGCAGCAGGGACCCTCCCGGCTTTGCAGAGAGGAGCGGAGGAGGAACCCCCACCCCGCCCTCCGGGATCTTGGATGGGGCGGCTGCGGGGCCCTTCGGGAGAGGGGGGGGCTTCCCCGGCCTCCCACCCCCACCGTCTTGCAAGGAGCCCCTCCGAGGCTGGGGGCTCCCTTCCTCCGGCCGAGCCCCTCCCGGTTCCACAACAGTCTCCTCCCCTCTTGCTGAAAACCTCCTCCCCTCGATGCATTTCCCCCTTCCTTGACTTTGCAGCGAGCATCCAAGTCCAGCTGCTGGAAACGGGGGAATCTGCAGGGCTGGCGGCGGGTGGACGCTTGAAAGGGGGGAAGGGGGTCAGCCTCAGCCCGGAAGGTGCGCCGCCCCCGGAGGCTCCCCCTCCCTCCTCCCTTCCCCGCCCCGTCGGCGTTGCTCCTGGCAGAGGCGGGTTCGAGGGGGCGGCGAGTCTGCGCTGCTGGAGAGAGAGAGGCGGTGGGGCGAGGGCGTCACTTCCCTAACGGAGCCTCTCCTCCCGCTCTCCCCCACCGCGGAGAAGGGGAGGGGGTCCCGGACTGCCTGCAGCAGCCCCCAGACGGTAGGATCAGGGGCGCCGGGAATGCAATGGGGGGAAGGGGGAGGGGTCCCCTGGGGCAGCAGCGGGAGGCGGGGGGGGGACGGCGGAGGGGTGACATGATCGAGGTTTATGAGATTATGAATGGGATTGAGCAGGTTGAGAAAGAGGTACTTTTCTCCCTTTCTCACAATACAAGAACTCGTGGGCACTCCATGAAATTGCTGAGCAGTCGGGTTAGAACAGATAAAAGGAAATACTTCTTCACCCAAAGAGTGATTAACACATGGAACTCACAGCCACAGGAGGTGGTGGCAGCTGCAAGCATGGACAGTTTCAAGAGAGGAATTAGATGAACATCTGGAGCAGAAGTCCATCAGTGGCTATTAGCCACAGGGTATAGCTGGGAACTCTCAGTCTGGGGCAGGTGATGCACTCTATTCTTGGTGCTGGAGGGGGCAGCAGTGGGAGGGCTTCTGGTGTCCTGGCCCCACTGCTGGACCTCCTGATGGCACCTGGTATATTTTGGCCGCTGTGTGACAGAGTGTTGGACTAGATGGGCCATTGGCCTGATTCAACATTGGCTTCTCTTATGGGAATGCCCCCCCCTGCAATGGTGCTTTGCCGAGGGGGCGCACAGACAGGGAGGGGAGGCGGCTGTCCCCCTCCCTCCCGCCTGGCCCCCGCCCCGTCACTCCACGGCTCACTGGGATGCACTACAGACGCTCCAGAGCAGCATTTCAGAAGTGAAAAGGTGGAGCTCTGGCATACTTATGAACAATGTTCCCTCTAAGCTGTAGAGTCTTGTGAGCAAAAGTTCTACTTTGTGAGCTGCTGGCATTAAAATTGTGAGCCAGCAATTTGGCTACTGCATAGATTAGTTTGCTCTGGAGCCCTCCTTCCTGAGCTAAGGCAAAAATGTGTGAGCTGGAGGCTAAAGAACTGTGAGCTAACTCACACTAACTCAGCTTAGAGGGAACACTGCTTATGAACCCTTCGGATAAGGTTCCACGTAATATCCTTGGGACAAATTGGTAAAATGCGGTTTGGATCCTAGAAGTTTGCCTCAGGCCCTACAGTGCCAAGACCAGGGCCACACAACCTGGAAAATCTACAGCAACTAATGAACTCCAGCCCTGAAAGCCTTCCACAACATATTGATCGATCCTAGGAGTGTTAGATGGATCTGTAACTGGTGGACAGAGGGCACCCAAAGAGAGTTTGTGTGAATGATTCCTCATCCTCTTGGAGAGGAGTGGCCAGTGGAGTGCCTCCGGGATCTGTCCTGGGACCCGTTTTGTTCCACGTTTTTATCAGTGATTTGGATGAACGAATAGAGAGAATGTTTTATTGAATCTGCAGATGATAACTAAATTGGGAGGGGTAGCAAATAGGGTAGGAGACAGAGTCAGGATACAGGACGATCTCGACAGGCTGGAAAACTGGCCTAAAACAAAGAAAAATGAATTTCCAGTGGGGATAAATATAAAGTTCAGCCTTTAGGTAGGAAGAATCAAATGCATAATTATAGGAAGGGGGAGGCTTGTCTTGGCAGTAGTGCGTGTTGGAAAATGATCTCCGGGTCTTAATAGACCATACACTGAACATGAGACAGCAGTGTGATACAGCAGCTAAAAAGGCTAATGTGATTTCGGGCTGTATCAACAGAAGTGTAGTGTCCAGATCATGTGAAGTGATGGTATCACTTTACTCAGCTCAGGTTAGACCTCACCTAGAGAATTGTGTTCAGTTTTGGGCTCCACAATTGAAGAAGGATATAGACAGGCTGGAACGTGTCCAGAGGAGGGCAACGAAGATGGTGAGGAGGTCTGGAGACCCCAAGTCCTATGAGGAAAGGCTGAAGGAGCTGGGGATGTTTAGCTTGGAGAGGAGACGACTGAAAGGTGATATGATGTCCGTCTTCAAGTACTTGAAGGGCTGTCATATAAAGGATGGGGCGGGGTTGTTTTCTGTTGTCCCAGAAGGTCAGACCAGAAGCAGAGGTTGAAATTAAATCAAAAGAGTTTTTGCCAGCTAAACAGAGCAGTTCCTCAGTGGGACAGGCTTCCTTGAGAGGTGGTGGGCTCTCCTTTGGAGGTTTTCAAACAAAGGCTCGATGGCCATCTGACAGCAGTGCTGATTTTGGGAACTTAAGCAGATCATAGGAGGGAGGGCAGGAAGGGTTGCCTCAATGCTTAGTTCTCGTGGCCCTTTCTCACACTCCCAGGGAAATGCTGATCGCCACTTTGGGGTCAGGAAGCACTTTTTCTCCAGGCCAGCTTGGCTGGAGATCCTGGAGGTTTTTGTCATCTTCTGGGCGTGGAAGAGGGGTCACTGGGGGTGGGGTGTGAATTTCCTGCATTGTGTAGGGGGTTGGACTAGATGACCCTGGAGGTCCCTTCCAGCTCTATGATTCTCTGAAGCTTTGTGATGTAGAGTGGTGTATCTCCATCCTCTTTTATCTTTTGTGACACTGTTTGTGTCTGTCCTTCCCACCTACCCCAGAGAGAAGCCTCTCTTCATAGCAAATTGACTGAAGGCATCTTTACACAGTCAGAAGTGATCCGAAAGAAGGGGAAAGAGATGGAAGAGCAGAACCCAGGAGGACCCGGAACTGGCAAGACAGCAGGGAGAAGCCCCCATCCCACCCAGGCTGGGAGTGGTGTTGACTTCTGGGAAAGGCTGGTGCCACATATCGGTTCTCAGCTCACTGAAATCTCAGATGTACCTTGCCGACGCTTCCGGCAGTTCCGCTATCATGAGGCCGATGGGCCCGAGAGGTCTGCAGCCGGCTCCATGGACTTTGCAAGCGACTGGCTGGAGCCGGAGAGGCAGACCAAGAAGCAGATGCTAGACCTGGTGATCCTGGAGCAGTTCCTGACCATCCTGCCCCAGGAAATGCAGGGCTGGGTCAGAGGATGTGGGCCGGAGACCAGTTCCCAGGCGGTGGCCCTGGCCGAAGGTTTCCTCCTGAGTCAGGCAGAGGAGAAGAGGCAGGCAGAGCAGGTGAGGTGGATTCCCTCCAGGTGCGTCCAATTCAAGCAACGATGTCTGGACTTCTCCTAAAGGTTCCCTGCCAGACATCTGTCCAAGTTTTAATCATCCAAAAGGGAGATTTTACAGCCTCCTTCAGCAGCCTCTTCTACTAGAGAATTTCTGATCCCTCCAGATAACTCACCAGGTCTGCTGAGGGAAGGGTGCAGAGCCTGGGAGTGGGGCAGGATCCGTTCCTTGGTCTCTTTTCCATTCCATCTCTTACCCCTCTCCCTGGCTGCTGTTTCAGATGTGGGCACCATCCGTGAAGGAAGAAGCTGCGTTCCCTGAGGCAGAAGAAGCTTCCTTGGAGCAAGGGCAGAGTCGCAGGCCATGGAGCGTGCCCGAGATGCCCTCTCCTGTGGTAAGGGCTCTTTGTGCCTGGATACCCAGTGACTTAGATGGATACAGAGTTCTGGTCAGGAGAAAAACTTAAATATTTATTCACATAAAACAGAGTTAATTTGCAGCAGTCAGTGTCGATTCACTGTGATGCCTCTAAAAGGGAATTAGACAGATTCATGGAGGGCAGTTCCTCCCATTAATTCTAAATCTTCATATCTCACCTTCCTCCCTGAAGAGGAATTCAAGGTAGCTCAAGAGAGAAAAGGTAGACAGACCTCAGCAGAGCCCTTCAGCCTGGTGAATCCAGGGAGCCTCCACCGTCTGGGGCAGCAGAGCTCTGAAAACCATTTCCTGGGGCCCAGGAATCCTGGGAAAAATTGCCTCCTGTTCCCGTGCTGAAAGGGGCACCTGGTGGGCTGCTGTGGGAAACACCCCCCCCCCCCGGGAGGTTTGGGGAGGTGCTTGGGACAGATCAGCCATCGTCTTGCGTTTTCATCTGGCTGACAAACTGGCCGTGAAGTCAGCATGTGAAGAGAGACTCTGAAAACTCATCCCTATTACCCTTGACTCTCCAGATGTGCTCGAGTCACATCTGGGCCGAATGTGACAGTGACGTGTCGTGAGAAGTCATTTCCGCCCCCCTCTCTGTCCCCCCAGTCCAGACACAGGACTCACAGAAGCCTGAAATACATTGACAGCATTTATAATCCCTGAGGCTCATCGGTACCTGGGGCTTCTCTTCTTTTTTAAATGGGTTCAGTGAGAGAGCCAGTTTGGTGTACTGGTTAGGGTTAAGTGTGCAGACTCTAATCTGGGAGAACCGGGTTTGATTCCCCACTCGTCCACTTGCAGCTGCTGGATGACCTTGGGCAAGCTGTAGTTCTGTCGGAGCTGTGCTTGAAAAAGAGCAGTTTCTGTCAGAGCTCTCTCAGGCCCGCCTACCTCACAGGGTGCCTGTTGTGGGGAGGGGAAGGGAAAGGAGTGTGTAAGCCGCTCTGAGACTCCAAGTGAAGGGCAGGGTATAAATCCAATCTCTTTGTCTCTTCTTCTTCAAAGAATGTACACAGGGCGAGGGTTTCACTACCCTGGGAAGGGGGTTTGTGTGAAGCAGGGAACAAACAAGCCAACACCCTTCCTTCCCCCTTTGTCTCAGTAACAGGCAGTGGAGAGATGCTGTTGAGCCGTCGTCTTTCCAGAGGTGTGCAAACGGCTGCTGCCCCTCCAGTCCAGGTAGGAGAGATGAGTGGGGGGGCAGCCTGGTTTCCCCTTCCTTCCTCAGGGGGCTTCTGCTCCTGCCGTTTCCACAAGGTGTCTGGGCGAGAAATCGTCTGAACCCCGTTCCCTTTACCCACACCAGGCCTTACATCCACTACCTTCCCAGACGACTCCCTCCCAGTGTGCCGTCTCTGCCTGGCCTGATCTCTGAGGAGGGACTCTGCTTTTTCTCTCAGGGTCCCTTTTCCTTTGAGGAGGTGTCCATCCGTTTCACGGAGGCAGAATGGGCGCTGCTGGATCCGGGACAAAGAGCTCTCTACAGGGAAGTCACACTGGAGAACTATGGGAACGTGGCCTCTCTGGGTAAGGATCTTTCTTAGGTGCCAAAGGTGTGAATTGCTGCCATTGTGATGAGGCGTGAATCAAAATATTGTCCTGTTCTGAGGCCTGTCCTGCTATTTGGGGAGGGGTTGTGGCTCACTGGCAGAACGTCTGCTTTGGCATGTGGAAGGTCCCCTTTTCAAACCCTGGGAGCATCTCCAGTTAAAAGGATCAGGCTGGAGGTGATGTGAAAGAGCTCTGCCTGAGACCCTGGAGAACCGCTTCTTGTGTGTGTCCTCGCCCAGGGGCCACTGCGGCCAGTGTTGTGGCCATCGCCCAAGCCAGAGAAGGTGGTGTCTCTGCACCTGAGGCAAAGGTGGGATGAGAGGCCCTCAGAAAGACTCTGGAAGAGGCCAGACCCTCATTTCTCTGTTGCCAACTTTACAACACATCGACCGCCTGGATGGGGTTACAAACATCCACTCTGCCTGTGGTCTGGAGATGATCCTGTCAGGAACCGAAGCCTGGGTATCCCTGAGTCCCGACTCTTTGTACCTGAGCAGCACCCAGTTCAGTGGGTTCACGAGCCGAGGGCACACAAGTAAAGCATTCCCCCTTTTTAAAAATGCATCGATGTTTATTAAGGATTTGAAAATAAGACATTACTAAGCAGACCAGGTTCTGCAGCTTAGCAAAAGAAAAACAAGAAAGGCTACCTGTCACCTTGACCTGGATAGCCCAGGGGAGCCCGATCCCATCAGGTCTCAGAAGCTAAGCAGGGTCGACGCTGGCCAGTACTTGGAAGGGAGGCCTCCAAAGGAACGCCAGAGCTGGGAGGCCGAGGGGAAGGCTGTACTCAGCAAGAAGATATCCAGGCGTACTAGCAGGGCAGGATCACGAAGTTAGCCTAGTTTCCCTCTGCTCTGTACCCGTATTACACTTTTTCCCTCTCTGGGGTCGTTGGTCTCAAAGGTGCCATTGGAGTCTAACTTTGTTCTATGACTTCAAACCAACACAACTCCCCACCTTGACTGAATCAAGGGTCCTGCCTGATGGAACTAGCACCCTCCTAACCCCCCTCCCTTCTGGTTACACGACTGGATACAGGTTCTCACAATTAACCAATGACCACATTCTGGGGTCTGACCTTGAAAAAGTTAAGGATGTGAACTGCAGGGGGACTCGAATCAGGAACACCTGCAAGTCAGACAGGCCATCTGAACCCCTTGGGGGAACTAGGGTGTTTTGCCTCACAGACCCATTCCCCTTATACTGGTAGGGATTGTGAGCTTTGATCTTGACCATGGGTCCGTCCTTCCAGAAGAATATCTACTCTTGAATTACTTTCCTTCCCCAGATAAGAATGATCTTTCTTTCATTATCTCTCTCTCTTCCTCTGAAAGAAACAAGGGGTATGAGAGAGACTACAGTGGAAACAGACAAAGGCCTTGAATCCAAAGGAAGGCTGCAAAGTTCCTCAAGAGGACCCCAAGAGCATATTTCCTTCCCAAGTGAGCTGGCTGAGAGTGAGTATCCCCCACGATTATGTCAAGGGAACAGGCAAGGAATGGCCAGAGAGATTTCTGATTCATTTCTGAACAACATTGGGTGTGGTACAATCATACAGCCTGCTGGGTTAGGAGGAAGGGAGGCCTTCTGGAGGCCTGAAATCTAGAGTCTCAGAAAAGCCTTCTGGGGAAGAACTCAGCTTTGGCTCTTGAGAGGGTGAGGTATCCTTAAATCCTAGGTATTCTGGGGAAAGGTGGAGGGGTGGTTAAGATCAGCCAAGCTGGATGAGGCCAAGGGTTCCCAATCCTTGCCTGCTGCAGTCACATAGATGCCTTTGGACCTTACTGGCCCTCCCAGATGCTAACAGGTTCTTTCTTTTTATTCCAGTAGGAGATAATCTGAGGAATGAAGAGGGTGAGGAACTTCATCCACAAATGCCAAATAGACTTAAAAAGGAAGACCTGAAAGAAAACGTCAGGAATCGAGGAAGACCTAAGAGAAACAAAGGCCAGATGATTGAGATGAGAGATGGAAGACTGTGTAATGTACATATTCAAAAGCACAGAATGACAGCAAGTAAATCCACGAATTGTGGAAAGTATTTCAGAAATAAATCACAGCCCCTGGTGCACCAAAGAATACACAGAGGCGAGAAACCTTTTGTATGCTCAGAGTGTGGAAAGACATTCAGTCAGAGCAGCACTCTTCAGCAGCACCAAAGAAGCCACACAGGGGAGAAACCTTTTGAATGCTGAGAAACCTTTGAATGCTCAGAGTGTGGAAAGACATTCAGTCAGAGCAGCAATCTTCAGCAGCACCAAAGAAGCCACACAGGGGAGAAACCTTTTGAATGCTCAGAGTGTGGAAAGAGATTCAGTGAGAGTGGCCATCTTCAGAACCACCAAAGAACCCACACAGGGGAGAAACCTTTTGAATGCTCAGAGTGTGAAAAGACATTCAGTCAGAGCAGCAATCTTCAGCAGCACCAAAGAAGCCACACAGGGGAGAAACCTTTTGAATGCTCAGAGTGTGGAAAGAGATTCAGTCAGAGTGGCCATCTTCAGAACCACCAAAGAACCCACACAGGGGAGAAACCTTTTGAATGCTCAGAGTGTGGAAAGACATTCAGTCGGAGTGATACTCTCCAGCAGCACCAAAGAACCCACACAGGGGAGAAACCTTTTGAATGCTCTGAGTGTGGAAAGAGATTCAGAGGTGGAAAGAGATTCAGTCAGAGCAGCAATCTTCATCAGCACCAAAGAACCCACTCAGGGGAGAAACGTTTTGTATGCTCAGAGTGTGGAAAGAGATTCAGTCAGAACGGCCATCTTCAGCAGCACCAAAGAACCCACACAGGGAGAAACCCTTTGAATGCTCAGACTGTGGAAAGAGATTCAGTGTCAGTGGCTCTCTCCAGAAGCACCAAAGAATCCACACTGGGGAGAAACCCTAACGTAAAAGGCTAAGCTTGCTGACATGTCATCAGCCCACCTCCCTGACTGCCGTGGTAGCTGTCATCCCAGGTGGCTGAGTGAGACCGAGGGGAGCAGGCGATGGCACTGGCCCCAGAAGAGCCAAGGAAAAACTTCAGTGGATGGAGGCCCAGTTGGGTGGCAGCAGGTGGGGGGAGAGCAGCAGGAAGCAGCCAGAGGCTTGCCAGTAGGGCAAGCCCCCTTGCCTCGGAAAGGCACTCCCCAGGCTACATTGTCCAGCTGGTAGTAATTTAGCTTCGCTTGACTACATTGTAGTTGGACCTAGGCTTATATTCAAGTGCTCGCTTAACTAATCTTTTGAATTCTTTTCTTAGATAACCTTTGTATAGGATCCTCTATAATAAGTAGTACAAAAAGGAAAAAGAAATAAGATGTAGCCATATTATGGTCTTTCGGCTTTGATTTTTAATTCAATTTAGGTCCAGTCTATCATGTAATTGGTATTTAAGTAATACATGCTTGCATTTTTCTATAGCAATGTGCTTCTGAAGAAGTCTTTGTTAACTTACGCCAACTTATGCTCACGGTTTCATCTTGCAGTGAGTTGTTAACAGTTTCATGGTTTTGTAGACTTAGTAAGCTTATGCTTATTGCTTCATTGCATGTTGAGTTATCATGGTTCTGTACCATCAGTATGTGATTTTTGTTACGTTGTAATTTATTCTTCATAAATTGTTTTTGTTTGTGCCTCTCCCCCCCCCCCCCGGCTTTTTCTTTGTCATAGAGTCCAGCTGGGTCCTGCAGGGTCTGGAGGAGGAGGTGGAAGCGTGGGGTGGGACAACTCCGCCCTGCTTGGCTCCACGGGCAGCTGGGTTTGGGCGAGCAAGCACCCTTCTGAGGGCCGGGAGAGTCTGAGGGATCCGAGGTCCTGTGGGGGAATGGTCTGCCTTGGGCCAGGTCATGGCCATGACAGACAGGGGTAGGAGCCAACAGAAGGGCAGAGGACGGGCGATGCAGAAAGGAGAGCACAGAGAGAGAGAAGGGGAGCTCCATCAGCAGGCCGGGGATGGCAGCTAGCCCCAGAGAGCCCGGACGGCAGCATCTTGGTTGAAGGGGAACAGGACAGGGGTGAGGGAAGCCCTCTCCTTCCCAGTCTGAGGCCAAGGAGACTCCTCGGGGACCCCAGGTGCCCTGGCAGAAAGCGCGGCCATCTCAAGCGTGCAGGGCGGGTGTGACGCTCAGTGCATCGAAAGAGATTCAGTTAAGAGTGGCCATCCTCTAGTTAAAGTCTTACCTAAGGGTTAGACTATATGTATCAATATGCATGGTTAAGACGCTGAACTGCAGGCTGTGGAAGGTCAGTAGTTCAGCAGTTCAAGACCCATGAGTGCCGCATGACAGGGTGAGCTCCCGTCTCTAGTTCCACCTCCTGCCAACCTAGCAGTTCAAAAGCAAGAAATTGCAAGTAGATAAATAGGTACCACTTCAGTGGGAAGGTCACAGCATTCCGTGCGCCTTGGTGTTTAGTCATGCTGGCCACATGACCACGGAAATGTCTTCGGACAGCGCTGGCTCTTCAGCTTTGAAACGGAGATGAGCACCGCAGTCCTAGAGTCGGATTCGACTGGCTTTCGAGCAAGGGAACCTTTTACCTTTACCTATCAATATGTTTTAAAGCAAGAATTGAATATGGGATAAGTTTTTATTGTTGCTGAATATTGAATGAAACAATAAGCGGGGGCGGAGCATCGCTGGAAGCCGGGCGGGGGGGAGAAGGGGATAAATGAAAAGGGTGTATTCAAAAGTACTTTGAGATATGGAGCGTGTTAATATATCCTGTTACTAAAAGTTTTATTTTTAAAAAAAAAGAGTGGCCGTCCCCAACTCCATCGAGGAACCGGAACACGGCAGAAACCATTTAGCTGCTTAGCCCCTGAAAAGAGCTCTTCTCCTATTTCACACCTAAAAGACAACCGCAGACCATACAAGTGGTAGGAAAAGTTGTATACTGTTGTAAGAAGCCTGAATCTACACTGAAACCGTACTGTAACTGGGAAGAAATGTTGTAGAATCCCAGAATCACATATTTGGAAGGGACCATAGAGGCCATCTAGTCCAACCCCCTGCTCAATGCAGGATCAGCCTGGAACATCCCTGACCAGTTGTCCAGCCGCTACTTAGACTATATAACAGACAAACACTGTGATAAAAATGGCAATAAGATTTAATAAATTTTATGAACATCAAATTAGATTACCATGGAAACGCTTTACTAAGGAAATTCTAACGTTTTCGAGGAAAAGTCCATTATCCTCAATGAGCACACGGTTATACACTCATCTCACCAATCTTCCTCAGGAGTAATCCTATTGTATTAAAAGGTGGCAGCCTCTTGATACAGCTTAACTTCTTTTTTACTTTCTTCAGATTTTTACAGCTTAAGTTCTTCTTAACTTTCTTCAAATTATCTTCTGGTTCCGTTTTCAAATTATTAGAGCTTAACTTCTTTTCTGCTTTCTTCAAATGATCTTCTAGTTCCATTTGAAGTATTTAAATTAGGAGCAGGCCAGTTAATTTATTTCTTTTTTTAAAAAAAAACCAAAATTTTATTGGGATGCGCTCAACATTTTCAACAACGTTACCAATACAATTTGAAAAAATTTCCATCCCATCCCCCCCACCCCCTAATAGGCTTCCAACACTGCTAATAACAAAAAGTATATATTAGACGGTAATCAAGTTTAGACTCATATCAATCAACAAACCAGGTAACACATTTCAAATATATAAAACACCTAACTAATTTCAACATAGTTTCAAATAACAGTATAATACAATTCAGAATTCATTTCACTTCTCATTCAGTATCCATGCAAATCTAAATTGTACATTTTCCCCTTCATTCTGTATTCCGTTTCCAAATACAATTTCAAACCTTCCCAAACTTTTATATACTGTTCTGCCATTTGTCCATTTAGTTTTTTTGTCATTTTGTCCATTTCCGCTAAAAACAGCAATTTTCTAAACCAGTCATGTATATCCGGCACCTTCTCCGCTTTCCATTGCTGAGCGAAGGCCATTCTCGCCGATGTAATCATGTACCATAATAATGTCCTTTTTTCCTGTGGAATTCTTTCCATTGTCAAACCTAAGAGAAGAAGTTCCGGACTTCTCCCAATTGGGATTTTTAATATTTTCTGCATCACACAGTGTATATTAGACCAGTATACCTTTGCTTTATCACATGACCACCACATATGGTAAAAAGAACCCTCTGTTTTTTTACATTTCCAACACTTATTACTCAAGTTCTTATCCATACTAATATTAGCAATCTTTTTTGGTGTCATATACCACCTGTACATCATCTTATAACAATTTTCTTTTACATTAACACAGGTAGACATTTTAAAGGATCTTTTCCACAAAAACTCCCATGTTTCCATAGAAATTTCTTTGTTCATGTTTATGGCTCATTTTATCATTTGCTCTTTAACAGTTTCATCCAAAGTATATGCAGTCAACAAAGTTTTATACATCTTTGAGATCATTTTTCGCTCTCTTTTCAACCATATATTTTCAAACTCATCATTCTTAGCTCTAAAACCAACCTCTTTACAATCTTTTTTGTAAATATCCCTTATTTGACAATATTGTAACCATCCATACTCAAATTCTAGTTCATTATTTGGTTTTAAAACATATTTTTCCCCTCTTTTTGCAACAATTCTTGGTATTTCAACCAATCATTACCTTTGTGTTCTGAAAAAGGATGTATAACTGCTGCTGGAACAATCCACATAATAAGAAGAAGTCCAAGATATTGTGTAAAAATATGGTAGGTACAAAGCAACAAATGTTACAAAATGTGACAGAATGTGAAGTGGTTAAAAAGGTTAAGTATTTGGGAGTTGAAATTACAATGAAAAATATTGACTTGTTTAAGAATAATTATGAAAAACTATGGGTTTCGATAAAGAGTGATTTAGAAAAATGGGAAAAACTTAGATTATCTCTTCTTGGAAGAATTGCCGTTGTCAAAATGAATGTATTGCCCAGGTTAATGTTTTTGTTCCAGACAATACCAGTTGTGAAAGATGTGAAAGTGTTGGTGAAATGGCAAAGAGAAATCTTTAAATTTATCTGGGCAGGAAAGAAGCCAAGAATTAAAATGAAGATAATGTACGATACTAAAGACAGAGGTGGCTTCCAAGTCCCGAATTTGCGTTTGTATCATGAAGCTGTATGTATGTCTTGGTTATCTGACTGGGTTAATTTGGAAAATAGAAAACTTTTAGCTCTTGAGGGGCACGATTGCAGATTTGGCTGGCATGCCTATCTTTGGTATGGGAAAAATAAAGTTGATTCAATGGCCGAGGACAGACTGGCAATTTGCCACGGGATGGGACCCGGGCTGACAATGACTCAATATCGGATTAAATGGAATGTTCACACAGGCACATCTGCCTGGCGTCCCCCACCCGTAGCCTACCGGTGCTCTCGCGCTTCACTGCCGGATTAAAAAAACACCTGATAAAGGCCCAGGACAGACTGGCAATTTGCCCCGGTAGCCAGTCGCGGCAAAAACCCGGATTAAACAATACCGGGTTTTCTCGTCCACACAGCGGGGGCCGCTGCCAGAAGATATGGGACGGAGGCGCGCGGGAGCGTTCAGACTGCCACACCAGAGGCGTGCTATATTTGCCGTTTCCCCATTAATTTGGCTGTGGGTGTATGTGCGCATGAGCGCTCATGCGCATAAGCGCACTTTGGCGATTTTTTTTTTTTTTTGCCCTGCAACGCTGGCACCGCATTGGGCGGTGGAGCGGAGCGCGGACAATCACACCGCTGCTGCCTCATGCCCAACGCGGGTTGCTCCCGGCTTTTCGGCTGCGCATTCAGACTCCCCGGAAGCGGAGAAACGCGCGACGAACGCAGGCTTTCAAGATTTGCGCCGGCTTTTATCAGGTGTTTTTTTAATCTGGCAGTGAAGCGCGAGAGCACCGATAGGTTACGGGTGGGGGACGCCAGGCAGATGTGCCTGTGTGAACATTCCATTTAATCCGATATTGAGTCGTTGTCAGCCCGGGTCCCATCCTGCAGCAAATTGCCAGTCTGTCCTCAGCCAAAAGCCGGTGCAAATCTTGAAAGCCTGCGTTCGTCGCGCGTTTCTCCGCTTCCGGGGAGTCTGAACGTGCAGCCGAAAAGCCGGGAGCAACCCGCGTTGGGCATGAGGCAGCAGCGGTGTGATTGGCCGCGCTCCGCTCCACCGCCCAATGCGGTGCCAGCGTTGCAGGGCAAAAAAAAAAAAAAATCGCCAAAATGCGCTTATGCGCACATACACCCACAGCCAAATTAATGGGGAAACAGCAAATATAGCACGCCTCTGGTGCGGCAGTCTGAACGCTCCCGCACGCCTCCGTCCCATATCTTCTGGCAGCGGCCCCCACTGTGTGGACGGGAAAACCCGGTATTGTTTAATCCGGGGTTTTTTTTGCCGCGACTGGCTACCGGGGCAAATTGCCAGTCTGTCCTGGGCCAGTGTTTAAGCATCATTATGTAAGGAGAACATTGTTTGATGCATGGACCAGGTACAAGGACACAGTTTCCGACGAGAGACCAGTTAATTTATTTCTGAAAGTAGCAACCAGTCCTTTTTTTATATATATGCGGCTAGAAGCCGCCTTTTTTTATATTGAGAATTTTGTGAAACCTTTTGGGGGAGAGTGAGCCCTCTGTTGGTGGAAATAAGTATCCACACACAGAGGGGACTGTTGAGAATTAGTATATAGATTCATAGTTCTTAGTACACTAGGAGTAAGGGCCATTTTGGGAAGAAATACAATGAGCTCTAGAAAGCGGCTCCAGGTGAGTGTCCCGGCTGTGGCTGGTGGGGCAGTGGAGGGAAGGGGAAAATAGAGGGAGGCCAGCCATGTTTAGTTCCTCCTGCTTAGCTATAAGGCAGGGCTGTTTCAAGTCATTTTGCTGCCCCAAGTGGGATGGGAGAAGAGCCGCATGGTAACAGGTATGGTTCCCTCCACCTGACTTATGTTCATTTGGGGCTCTGCAGTAGCAGCTAAGGTAGGAAAGCACCAAATCCTATGCCATGTTTTCTAGGTTTCAAGGGTCTGGAAAGTGGTTCCGTAGCCAGTTACAGGGTTGGCAACTTTGGGTTGGGAAATACTTGTAAATTCGAAAGGTAGAGCCTGGGTTTGGGTTTGCGGAGGGGCCTCAGTATAATGCTATAGAGTCCACGGCCCAAAGCAGCCACTTTCTCCAGGAGAACTGACCTTGGAGATCTCCAGGTGCCGCCTGGAGGTTGGCAGTGCTCAGGGGAGGGCCAGGTTTGTTGAAGGACTTCAGTGAGATAAAAGGCCACAGAGCTCATCCTCCAAAGCAACCATTTTCTCCATGGGGACTGATCTTGGTAGTCTAGGGATCAGTTTGACTGACTCACTGCTAATGCCCCTCAGCCTCTTGGGACTCCCAACTTGGGAGTTGTAGTTCTAATTGCCTTTGCTAGGGTTGCAGTAAGGCCAGCTGAGAACTATAACTCCCAAGGTGCAATGCTTCAGAAGTGGGGGTCTAAGAATGGTGGAGATGGCGGGACCGGCCAATAGGACCCCAAGGCAGCTTGCCCAGTGGCCAATGGGAGAGTAGATGAGTCCAGGCCTCACAAGGAGATTACAACCACAAAGCATGTTAAAGGGTTTTGGGTTTTTTTGAAATGTTACAGGTAAAGTCTTTTGAAAACATCTTCTGTAGAATACCAGGAAGATTTGAATAGATAAATGGAGCTTGGTAAAATTAGACATGATCAGCAGGGGCTTTCATGACTTAGATCTCACTTCATCAGATGTATCCAGTGAACGGCTTCAGGGCATATAGTAACGGGTTAAAATTCTCCGATGCTATGGAGCACAGTTCAGGGGGTGGGGTAAACCAGCCACATAGGAAGACCTGCATTTTGGTGGGAGTGCCCCAGAAGTGACATCATAGGAGAAGGTGTGGCACGGAAGTGATGTCAAGATGGGCGGGCACTTGATCCTTGACCTTCTTTGACCAAGTTGTACAATAGTGGAATCGGCTGCCTAGGGAGTAGGTGAGCTCTTCTTCCCTGGCAGTCTTGAAGCAGCGGCTGGACAAACATTTGGCAGGGACGCTCTAGGCCAGGGCTGTTGGGCCCCTGCCAACTCTGTGATTCACCCCTCAGCCATCGTTTCTCCAGGCTAAAGAGCCTCAAGCGCTTTAACCTTTCTTCGTAGGGCTGGAACACTTTCCCTATGAAGAAGGGTTAAAGCAATTGGGGCTCTTTAGCTTGGAGAAACGACGGCTGAGGGGTGATATGATCGAGGTTTACAAGTTTATCCATGGGATAGAGCAGATAGACAAATATTTTTCTCTCTTTCTCACAATACAAGAACTCATGGGCACTCAATGGAATTGCTGAGCTGTCGGGTTAGAACGGAGAAAAGTAAGTCCTTCTTCACCCAAAGAGTGATTCACGCATCGGAATTCACTGCCACAGGAGGTGGTGGCGGCTACAAGCATGGACAGCTTCAAGAGGGAATTGGATAAACGTATGGAGCGGAGGTCCATCAGTGGCTATTAGCCACAAGGTATAGATAAGAACTCTGCGGCAAATGATTCTCTGTATTCTTGGTGCTTGGGAGGGTCAACAGTAGGAGGGCTTCTGGTGTCCTGGCCCCACTGCTGGACCTCCTAATAGCACCTGGTATTTTTGGCCACTGTGTGACAGAGTGTTGGACTGGACAGACCATTGGCCTGATCCAACATTGGCTTCTCTTATGTTCTTAGGAACTCTCAGTCTGGGGCAAGTGATGCTCTGTCATTCTTGGTGCTTGGGGGGCAGCAGTGGGAGGGCTTCTAGTGTCCTGGCCCCACTGCTGGACCTGATGGCACCTGGTATTTTTGGCCAATGTGCGGCAGAGTGTTGGACTGGATGGACCACTAGCCGGATCCAGCTGTGGCTGCTTTTATGTTTTTATGATTCTGTGTCATAGGATGTGATATCATAGGATGTAACAACACATCCTTGCCTGGCCCGACAAAGTGCTATTTATGTCAGATTCTACCTTTGTACCAAATGAGTTTGACACCCCAGTCTTACAGGGTTCTGCAAGTACTCCTGACACAAAGAGTAAAACATATTGGGGTTGATATAACTGTTCCAATTATAAAGAGCGTAGGCTATGCAGGAACCATCCTATAAGCCCAAGCAATGGCAAACAAACAACCCTCCCCCAATAACACTTAGGAGAAGAAGAAGAAGAAAGATTGGATTTATACCCTGCCCGTCACTACCCAAAGGTGTCACAGAGCGGCTTACAAACTCCCTTCCCTCCCCACAACAGACACCTTGTGAGCAATGTTCCCTCTAAGCTGTGGAGTCTTGTGAGCAAAAATTCTGCTTTGTGAGCTGGAATTAAAGTTGTGAGCAAGTGATTTGGCTACTGCACAAATTAGTTTGCTCGGGAGCCATCCTTCCTGAGCTAAGACAGAAATGTGTGAGCAGGAGAGCTAAAAAACTGTGAGCTAGCTCACACTCAGGAGTGGTTGTCAAGGATATTGAGGTCCTTCTTGTATAGTTCTTCTGTGTATTCTTGCCATCTTTTCCTAATCTCTTCTGCTTCTGTTAGGTCCCTACCGTTTTTGTCCTTTATCATGGCTCAGCTTTGCATGGAACCTTCCCTTGATTCTCTCTTCTCACATACTGGTAAAATAGTGATAAAGGGCAAGAGGGAGCCATATTTTCCGGTCTCCTGCATCAGCCCACAAGCCTCATTAGCCAGTCAGGGGACCCTCCGCTAATTGGCAGGGCTACTAGGAGGAATTTCGGGAGGCTCCCCAAGGCGGTTCTCTGCAAAGCCAAAGGCAGTTCAAAGGCTGCTCCTTGGCAGGCCAGAACTCTTACAGCCTAAACCGAACCCAGGAAACCAAATGACACCTGGGCCTAAATGGCGTGAATACAGGTAGAAGTCACCCACGGTAAATAATCCACTTTCAGTGCCGCTTCCAACTGGGTTTTTACGGTGCGGGTTTGCCAAATCCATTTGGAAAGGGTCTGGAAAGGGACGGCTTTTCGCGCGTGTGACGGCGGCCAGTGCCAAGCGCCACAAATCTTGCTCCGTCTTTTTTTTTTTTTTTTAAGCGCCCCCCAAAGAGGCATTTTATTATTTTTAGACAACAACAAAACTACAAGACAAACCAACAACCAATACAAAACAATACATAACAATACAATCTACACCCACTAAGACAAACATTAAACATTGACGGGGGTTACAAATATCCGTCATATCCCAATTCCGTTATATTCCCTCCCACCTTACCAACATAAATGTTACACAGTTGCTTCTATACCCGCTAGTTCAAAATTAATATCTTATTCAGGTCTACTTTCATTCTAAAGCTTACATTATACGTTCATCATATGATGAAAACCTGCCCCCTTTTAACATTACATTTCCAACACTTATTAGAGCATTTTTCATCATACTTCGATAATCCATCCCGAGTCATATACCATCTGTAAAACATTTTATACATGTTTTCTCTATATGCAACCGCCCTGGTTATTTTCACATTTATTTTCCATATTTGATCCCATTGTTCTTGCT
>JAPDNY010001170.1:0-18428 GCA_029375565.1 Gekko gecko | reverse complement strand
TGCCTGAGACCCTGGAGAGCTGCTGCCGGTCTGAGTAGACAATACTGACCTTGGTGGACTAAGTGTCTGATTCAGTAGAAGACAGCTTCATCTGTGTTCATGTGGAGGAGTCTTGAAACTGTCTCTGAACAAGGCTAGATGGGAACAACCTGGATCCTATTTCATCTGGAGCTGGACCCGGGAAAGACAGGTACTGCAGAGGCCTCCAGTAATTGAACCCATCAAAAGCTTCAGTGCCCTGAATTGGATACATGAGAAAGAAGAAATGTGGGACAAACTAGCTTTACTTATGGGTGGTCTGCATCATTTAGTAATCACGTTCAGTGCCTCTCACCAGTAGCTGTCCTTGCACACTGCCTCTCCAAGTGATGGCAGGAGAATTTTTTTTAAAAATGTAGTCATTATGTCTGCCAGAAGTGCCATAGAGTAGGTTTTTCAAGTATTTAGGACCCAGTTCAAGAATACCCCAGCCAACTACTAAAAGAGGAAGCAGAAAAAGATGTCGGCAACGTAGAGTTTCTGAACATCAAGGAAAAAAACAGGCTCCAAGTGATGCCATATGCGTGCAAAGTATCATCTGTTGTTTGCGTGAATCCATGAAAGCCAAAATATATATACCAAAACCCTATAAAACCATAGAGTTTCTGCCAATCCCTAGAGCTACCCTTCATCACTTCCAGGTTTCCCCTCGAAGTGAGATATTGGCACCCATGATGTTGGCCCACCATGTGCCTGCCTCCAAACTCTAGTGTGGGTTACACAAAACAGGCAGCCTAAGTGATTACCTTCATTTGTGACAACTCTACACTGGTTCAGACGCAGCCAGTGCTGCCACAGTGGGGGGGGGGTGATGATGGAAAGTGTGGTCATGTCATGGCTGACTTAAGGAGACCCCAAAGAGTTTTCAAGGCAAGGCATGAACAGAGGTGGTGTGCCCATTGCCTGCCTCTGTGTGGCAACCCTGAACATCCTTGGTAATCTCCCATCCAAATACTCACAAGAGTCAACCCTACTTTGCTTCTGAGATACGACATGATCAGGCTAGGCTTGGCCATCCAGGTCATGTGGTGGTTGCCATCAAGTTGCAGAGGACTTATGGTGAGTGACCCGAAAGGGTTTTCAAGGCAAGAGCCAAGCGGAAGTGATGTAGTGGTTTGGTGTAGTGGTTAAGTGCGTGGACTGTAATCTGGGAGGACCGGGTTTGATTCCCCACTCCCAGGGGTCATTTTTGTAGAAAAAGAGGTGCAGGAGCTCATTAGCATGACTCATTAGCATACCTCATTAGCATAACTTATTTGCATATGCCACACCTTCTGACATCACTGGAAGTGTGTCAGAAGGCAACATCCACCACTCAGGCTCCACCCCTAGGGACTGTCTTTCCACTCTGGGGGCTGTCATTCCAGTCCCAGAGAAGCCTATCTGGGCCCAGGAGGAATGCTACATATGCTGCTTTGTGCTCCTGCTGAGAGTTGGGGGCGGCAGCCTGTGCTTTTAACTGCTGGAGCTCCGCTCCTGCGCGCTCCTGCTCCAAATGACCCCTGCCCACTCCTCCACTTGCACCTGGCTGAATGACCTCGGGCAAGCTGTAGTTTTGGTAAGAGCTGTTCTTGAAAAAGAGCCGTTTCTGTCAAGAGCTCTCTCAGCCCCACCTACCTCACAGGGTGTCTGTTGTGGGGAAGGGAAGGGAAAGGAGATTGTAAACTGCTCTGAGACTCCTTTGGGTGGTGAAGGGCGGGGTATAAATTCAATCTCTTCTTCTTCTCTTGCCTCTGCATTGCAAGCCTGGCCTTCCTTGGTGGCCTCCCATCCAAGAACTAACCGGGTATGGCCCTGTTTAGCTTCCGAGGTCTGATGAAATTGGGTGAGCTTGGGCTATCCAGACACAGGCATATTTCCAGCAGAGTTGAGTAAATATTTCTTTTTTATCTTCATTTAGATCTAGGCAAGCCCACCTCTCCAGGCTGGTTATTTCCAAGGCTATTTGGTACAGGACCATTTTGGCACAACCTTATGGGTATTGTAGTCTGTGCAAATCGTTTAATTATCTCCCCCAAACATCCATCTCCATGGGGCAGAGTAAATTCCACCCGTTGCACAGATGATGGCAAGGCAACGAGAGCACAGCCGCAAAACTGTTCGATGGCTGTTTTAGTTGGATGGTGGTGAGACGGGGAGATCCGAGGCTTGACTTACAACTCAAGCAAGGGCGGCTGTCAAAGAAATTCTCTGTTTGCCTACTGAATGGCTGAGTTCAGACTGGCAGTTTGAAGTGGGAGGTTTGTTCCAGATATTCCCAGTCACACTGCGCTGACTGATGCGGGAGCATACCGGGGAGGAGGCGCAAAGGAGCATTCACACTGTTGGCCTGCCCCTGGCGGAGGTGCGGCTGTAAGCGGCTTTTTGTCATGTAATCAGGCGATATGCGCTCATGCGCTCAAGCGCATAAGCTCTCATGTGCATAAGAGTATATCTACCGGATCGGCTTGTTCCGTTGCCTTCTTGGGCAATGGAAAAAAACTCTGCGCCATCCTCTATATGACAGCCCTTCGAGTATTTATTGCCTCTCCGTCCTCTCCTCTCCAGGCGAAACATACCCAGCTCCTTCAACCTTTCCTCACAGGACTTGGTCCCCAGACCCCCTCACCATCTTTGTTGCCCTCCTCTGGACACGTTCCAGCTTGTTTATATCCTTCTTACATTGTGCTGGAGCTGCGGTGGCTCAAATGGTTAAGACGCTGAACTGCAGGCTGTGGAAGATCAGTAGTTCAGCAGTTCAAGACCCGAGAGTGCCGCATGATGGAATGAGCTCCCGTCTCTAGTTCCAGCTCCTGCCAACCTAGCAGTTCGAAAGCAAGAAATTGCAAGTAGATAAATAGGTACCGCTTTGGTGGGAAGGTAACAGCGTTCCATGCGCCTTGGTGTTTAGTCATGTCGGCCATATGACCACGGAAACATCTTTGGACAGCACTGGCTCTTCGGCTTTGAAACGGAGATGAGCACCGCAACCCTAGAGTCGGATTCGACTGGCTTTCGAGCAAGGGAACCTTTATCTTTACCTTTACATTGTGCTGCCCTAAACTGAACACAATACTCTAGAACAGAGTAAAGCGATACCATCACTCTGCATGGTTTGGACACTATGCTGTTGTTGTCCAGTCACACAGTCGAGTCCAACTCTTCGCGACCCCTGGACCAGATCATGCCAGGCCCACCTGTCTTCCGCCGTCCTCTGAAGTTTGCTCAATTTCATGTTTGTTGCAATGATGACACTGTCCAACCATCTCATCCTTCTTCTTTGATCATCAATCTTTCCCAGCATCAGGGCCTTCTCCAGAGAGTGCTCCCTTCTCATTGGGTGGCCAAAATATTTGAGCTTCAGCTTCAGAATCTGGCCTTCCAGGCAGCATTCCCTCTAAGCTGAGTTAGTGTGAGCTAGCTCACAGTTTTTTAGCCTCCGGCCCACACATTTTTGTCTTAGCTCAGGAAGGATGGCTTCAGAGCAAACTAATTTATGTAGTAGCCAAATCTCTTGCTCACAACTTTGATGCCAGTAGCTCGCAAAGTAGAATTTTTGCTCACAAGACTCCACAGCTTAGAGAGGGAACATTGCTTCCAGGGAACAGTCAGGGTTGATTTCTTGTAGGATTGACTGATTTGATCTCCTTGCAGTCCAAGGGACTCTCAAGAGTCTTCTCCAGCACCATAGTTTGAAAGAATCTATTCTTCAGCGCTTGGCCTTCCTTATAGTCCAACTCTTGCAGCCATACATTACTACTGGGAATACCATTGCTTTGACCATGTGGACTTTTGTTGGCAGGGTGATGTCTCTGCTTTTTGCTTTTGTGGCAGGATAGCAGCTCCTTAAAGGCTAACAAAATTTGTGTCAGGGCATGAGCTTTCATGAGATATCTAAGAAGTGAGCGGTGACACACGAAAGCTCTTACCCTGCTACAAATTTTGTTAGTCTTTAAGGAGCTGCTGGACGCTTGCTCTTTTCGATTTCTTTCCCAAGGAGCTGTGCTTATCCATACCTGCAAAAAGAGAGAAGGGTCTGACATGCTTTGTGACAGCTGGGTAAGCCAAACCCCAGAGACAATGATGTTTTGTAGTTCCATTTCCTGCTTTTTATTGACAAATAATAAAAAGGAGTCATCGTGTATCACCAAGTACCTGATAGCTTATTTCACAACTTGGCAAGGTTATTAGGCTGTAAACAGCCAAAGCCACCTTACAATACATGTCACAAATCAAAGGTACTCCAATTATAAAGCTCTGAGAGCTTTATTCTTGGTTGGGTTTGATTGTTTCGGCGCGGCTGGGCCTGTGGAGTGACTGATTTCGTGACACATGGGAATACTTGCCCCTTTGTACACTGGAGGGATTATGAATTATCAGGTATGTGCTGCTGAAGGTGGTTCATCCATTCTACGAGGACAAATCGCACACAGTGGCCGATTCCCATAGAGAGAGTTACATTGGTGGTGGCGGTGGGGAAATCAAAGACAGAACTTCGAAATAAGAGGGCTTCTGAAGGGCTCATAGCAATTTCCAACAAGTTTGTTCTTGACTGGATCTGATCTGTGTTTGGTTCACATTTTTTATTTTATTTTATTTTATTTTGTGGGGTTCTCCCAATTTGTACTGGGAATCTTGCTTTATGCGTAATTTGGGATTCTCACATTTTACATTGGTCAGGCTTAGCGATAGCTTTGTGAATGGGAGATTCTCGGGTTTTACATTTTTTCCACATTTTTTTCCTCCCCCTCCATTGGAAACAAAGGCAGACTGCTGCCAGGAATCTTGTAAAGAATGTAAGAACATAAGAGAAGCCAATGCAGGATCAGACCGATGGATCATCCACTCTGTCATACAGTGGCCAAAAATACCAGGTGCCATCAGGAGGTCCACCAGTGGGGTCAGAACTCCAGATGCCCTCCCACTGTTACCCCCAAGCACCAAGAAAACAGAGCATCACTTGCCCCAGACTGAGAGTTCCTATCTATGTTAATCAGTCACACAGTCAAACTCAACTCCTTGTGACCCCGTGGACCACATCATGCCAGGCCCTAATGTCTTCCGTTGCGTTTCAGAATTTGCTTAATTTCATGTTTGTTGTATCGATAACACTGTCTACTCATCTCATCCTTTGCCATCCCTTTCTTCTTTGACCTTCAGTCTTTCCCAGCATCATGGTCTTCTCCAGGGAGTGCTCCCTTCTCATTGGGTGGCCAAAGTCTCTGAGCTTCAGCTTCAATATCTGGTCTTCCAGGGAACAGTCAGGGTTGATTTCTTGTAGGATTGACTGATTTGATCTCCTTGCAGTCCAAGGGACTCTCTGGAGTCTTCTCCAGCACCGTAATTCAAAAGCATCTATTCTTCAGAACTCAGCCTTGCTTATAGTCCAACTCTCGCATCTATACCTTGTGGTATATCTATACCAACTACCTATACCTTGTGGCTCATAGCCACTGATGGACCTCTGCTCCATATACTGATCCTGTCCCCGCTTGAAGCTGTCTGTGCCTGTCGCTGCCACCACTTCTTGTGGCAGTGACTTCCACTGTGACCATGGGCAGTGGGAGGATTTGCAAACAGGTGGCGGACTCTCTGGTCTGGGTGATATACGGGTGGGTAAGCAAGAAGGAAAGCACAAACAGGTGGTGGGCAGAGGAGGGGAGGGGGGTTAGGTCTCCACCACCACTGCCAGGGAATGGGGGGGTCGGGTTGCCAGCAGTGTTCCCCCTAAGCCGAATTAGTGCTAGAGGCGTGGCTCTTACAACAAACTTCCTCCACCCTCTCACTTTGGTGCAGTGTTGTTTATTTTTTTAAATATAATTTTTTATTTAATTTCAATAACACAGACAAAAGACAAACATAGACACACATTCAAAATGAAAGACATAAAATTGGGGGTACATTACGCATAAGAATGTTTTGTAGCCAATTATCTAATATTTTAAGCTGACGCCATACAGCAAATAATATCTCATGCAACCGTTGATACATATAGCAGAGTTATCCCAGTCTGTATTTTGCTTTTAAATCTTGTCCAGTTATATTAAAGATATAGTTCCCATACCATCTATAGGTCAGATTAGCCTGGGCCATCCAGATCAGCCCATTAGAGCCAGTTTGGTGTAATGGTGAATTGCGCAGACTGTAATCTGGGAGAACCGGGTTTGACTCCCCACTCCTCCACTTGCAGCTGCTGGAAGACCTTGGGCATGGCATAGTTCTGCCAGAGCTGCTCTCTCAAGGACAGTTCCAGAAAGAGCTCTCTCACCCCCACCTATCTCACAGGCAGTGTTCCCTCTAGGCTGAGTTAGTGTGAGCTTGCTCACAGTTTTTTAGCCTCCAGCTCACAGATCTTTCTCTTCGCCCAGGAACGATGGCTCCAGAGCAAACTAATTTATGCAGCAGCCAAAGAGCTTGCTCACAACTTTAACACCAGTAGCTCACAAATTAGATTTTTTTTTTTGCTCACAAGACTCCACAGCTTACAGGGAGCATGGTTGCCAGGTTGGGAAATTCCAGGAGATTTGGTGATGGAGCCCGGGGAGGACGGGGACCTCAGACATAACAACATAGAGTCCACCCTCCAACGCAGCCATTTTCTCCTAGGGAACTGACCTCTGTGGTCTGGAGATAAACTGTAATTCCAGGGAATCCCTAGAGAGCCGTCTTTTCATTCATTGAGATGGAAGAGCACCTATAGAGTTAGGCTACATGTATGTGTCATGAGAACATAAGAACATAAGAGAAGTCAATGTTGAATCAGGCCAATGGCCCATCTAGTCCAACACTCTGTCACACAGTGGCCAAAAATACCAGGTGCCATTAGGAGGTCCACCAGTGGGGCCAGGACACTAGAAGCCCTCCCACTGTTGCCCCCCCAAGCACCAAGAATACAGAGCATCACTTGCCCCAGGCCGAGAGTCCCTACCTATACCTTGTGGCTAATAGCCACTGATGGAGTTCTGCTCCATATGCTTATCTAATTCCCCCTTGAAGCTGCCCATGCTTGTAGCTGCCACCACCCCCTGTGGCAGTGAATTCCCTATATTAATCACTCTGTGGAGTGAAGAAGTACTTCCTTTTATCTGTTCTAACCCGACTGCTCAGCAACTTCATTGAGTGCCTATGAGTTCTTGTATTGTGAGAAAAGGAGAAAAGTACTTCTTTCTCAACCTGCTCTATCCAACACATAATCTTATAGACCTCAATCACGTCACCCCTCAGCCGTCATTTCTCCAAGCTAAAGAGCCCCAAGCGTTTTACCCTTTCTTCTTAGGAAATCCCCAGCCTATCCTTTGTATTTTTTTTTGTATTTCTTGTATTTCATGTATTGAATACTATTGTATATTTGAGAAATATTTGGAGCCTTATTTGACGTTGAGTCATACGAGACCCCCCTGGAGGCTGGCATCCCAGCATTCTCAGCCCATTGCCCCTCAAACCCTGGAACCAGCTCAATTTCCTAGCCATCTCTCTCTCTCTCTTTGCTCATACGCCTCCAAGTTCCGCCGTGATGCTTGAATTATTGACCAGATGTGCTTTCCTTCTCTAAGATTCCGGGCTCTTCTTCCTTTCCAGCTTGCATTCTTGACCAGTAGGACATGCATTGAAGCGGTGATAGGAATTCCCCCACTTTTGAGCAGTCAAACGAATTCCCCTCCCAAGGCAACCTGTCCTCGGCAACCTGTGAAAGGTGTCCCAGGCTTCACGGGTAGACGTAGGCATTGGACACAGCTTTCAAGACTGCGCGCCCGTCGAGGATTTAGACAACTCGGATCGAGCGGCGGAGGGGAGGTTTGAACTGCGTGACCTTTTATCTCACACGAGAGAGTCAGCCTTCACCTCCATCCACGCCGTCCCCGATGTTTCCATGGAAATCTCACCGCTAACCGCAAGCGCGTCGTCGTTGAGAAAAACAGAGTGGCGACGAAGGGGGGGGGGGAAAAGGGGGAAGGGATTAATTTGGCGAAGATGGAACTGAACAAAACAGAAAGCAAATAAAAATAAATTCTGAAGCCGGGGCCAGAAAGGGAGAAAGAAGATGTTTCATTAGAGATGTGTGCCGTTTACAGATGGATGTACCTTATTTGATTCCTGAATGATTTTATTACGGATGATTTGAGCTGGCTCTGTTGGAAAGTGTTGCATTTCAGGTGACGGCGGCTGATAGAAATGTCCTGTATATGGTGCTAGATACGTGTGTGCTAAATGCTGTCAATTTGCTTCCAACTTAGGGTGACCTTATGAATTCGTGATCTCCAAAGCATCCTCTGGTTAACAGCCTGGCTCGGGTCTTGCAAACTGAGAGTCAAGGCTTCCTTGACTGAGCCAATCCATCTCGCATTGGGTCTCCCTCTTTGCCTGCTGCCTTCAACTTTTCCTAGCATGATTGTCTTTTCCAGTGAGTGAGTCTTGTCATAAGAACATAAGGAAGCCAATGTCGGATCAGGCCAAGGGCCCATCTAGTCCAACACTCTGTCACACAGCGGCCAAAATATACCAGGGGCCATCAGGAGGTCCAGCAGTGGGGCCAGGGCACCAGAAGCACTCCCACTGCTGCCCCCCCAAGCACCAAGAATACAGAGCATCACTTCTCCAAGAGCCTCTATCTATACCTTGTGGCTAAGAGCCACTGATGGACCTCTGCTCCATATGCTTATAAGAACATAAGAACATAAGAGAAGCCAATGTTGAATCAGGCCAATGGCCCATCTAGTCCAACACTCTGTCACACAGCGGCCAAAATATACCAGGTGCCATCAGGAGGTCCAGCAGTGGGGCCAGGATGCTAGAAGCCCTCCCACTGCTGCCCCCTCCAGCACCAAGAATAGAGTCCATCACCTGCCCCAGACTGAGAGTTCCCATCTAATTCCCTCCTGAAGCCATCCATGCTTGTAGCCGCCACCACCTCCTGTGACAGTGAATTCCATGCGTTAATCACTCTTTGGGGGAACAAGTATTTCTTTTTATCCATTCTATTGTCGTCTCATAAAGTGACCAAAGTACAGTAGCCTTAGTTGTTGGGGTTTTTTTTTGCTCATAAGAGTTTGGTGTAGTGGTTAAGTGTGTGGACTTTAATCTGGGAGAACCAGGTTTGATTCCCCACTCCTCCACTTGCATGTGTTGGATGACCTTGGGCAAGCCATAGTTCTGGCACAGCTGTTCTTGAGAAAGAGCCATTTCTGTCAGAGCTCTCTCAGCCCCACCTACCTTACAGGGTGTCAGTTGTGGGGAAGGGAAGGGAAAGGCGTTTGTAAGCCACTCTGAGACTCCTTTGGATAGTGAAGGGCAGGATATGAATCCAATCTCCTCCCCCTTCTCCTCCTCCTCTTCTTCTCCTCCTCCTCCTCCTCCTCCTCTTCTTCTTCTTCTTCTTCTTCTTCTTCTTCTTCTTCTTCTTCTTCTTCTTCTTCTTCTTCTTCTTCTTCTTCTTCTTCCTCCTCTTCTTCTTCTTCCTCTTCTTCCTCTTCCTCTTCCTCTTCTTCCTCTTCCTCTTCCTCTTCTTCCTCTTCCTCTTCTTCTTCTTCTTCTTCTTCTTCTTCTTCTTCTTCTTCTAGGGCCAGTTTGTTGCAATGGTTAGGAGCACAGACTCTAATATGGGAGAACCGGGTTTGATTCCCCACTCCTCCACTCACACCTGCTGGATGACCTTGGGCAAGCCATAGTTCTGGCACAGCTGTTCTTGAAAAAGAGCAGTTTCTGTCAAGAGCTCTCTCAGCCCCACCTACCTCACAGGGTGTCTGTTGTGGGGAGGGGAAGGGAAAAGGAGATTGCAAGCCACTCTGAGATTCCTTTGGGTAGTGAAGGGCAGGGTATAAATCCCATCTCTTCTCTTCTTCTTTAGTCATTTTAGCTTCTAGGGAGAATTCAGAGTTGAACTAGAACCCGCTGGTATGTCTTTTTGGTGGTTCATGGTGTCTGCAAAACTGTCTTCCAATGCCACATTTCAAATGAATAGGCCTTCTTCTTATCATCTTTCTTCGATGTCCAATGTTCACACCCATGAATAGCGATGAGGAATACCATGGCATTAAGTATATTTGTGTTTCTTTTCTGGGAGGGTTGTATTTTTTCATACGAAGAAGAAGAGATTGGATTTATACCCTGCCCTTCACTTGAAGTCTCAGAGTGGCTCAAAATCTCCTTCCCTTCCTCTCCCCACAACAATACACCCTATGAGGTAGGTGGGGCTGAGAGAGCTCTCTTGAGAACTGCTCTTGAGAGAAGAGCTCGGAGAGAACTTGTGACTGACCCAAACTCACACACATGCATGTGTGTGTGACAGAGAGACTGTGCACCTGAACATCATGGCAACCTCAGATGATTGACCCCTACTGTGGGCCTGGAGGACATTCAGAGTGGTGGACGAATAAAGCCTTCCCCCACCTCCCGACTGCTGGTATTCCAAGAAGGTCTCCCACTCTAGTACTTGCCAGAGTTGACCCCGCTTAGCTTCCGAGATCTGATGAGATTTGGCTTGCCTGGACTATCCCGGTTGGGACACCTTGGCATTAATTATCTTCATCTTGATCACCAGTGATATATCCTGAAGGATCTTTTCTAGCCTATTCCCAGAAGATCTCCTCTATGGAAGCCTATGCAAGGCAAGAACAGCTGCCGCACAGAGGCTCTGTAATATGGAATTACAAAATGAAGAAGCTTCGCTATCCAAGGACCAGTGTTCCCTCTAAGCTGAGTTAGTGTGAGCTAGCTCACCGTTTTTAGCCTTCAGCTCACACATTTTTGTCTTAGCTCAGGAAGGAGGGCTCCAGAGCAAATTAATTTATGCAGCATCCAAATCATTCACTCACAACTTTAATGCCAGTATCTCACAAAGTAGAATTTTTGCTCACAAGACTCCGCAGCTTAGAGGGAACATTGCCAAGGACTACAGAAATATAAAATCTTGGCCTAATTCTACTGCTGCCCCCTATTTAGTTAACATTGCAATGTTCCCTCTAAGCTGTGGAGTCTTGTGAGCAAAAATTCTACTTTGTGAGCTACTGGCATTAAAGTTGTGAGTGAGCAATTTGGTTACTGCATAATTGGTTTGCTCTGGAGCCCTCCTTCCCGAGCTAAGACAAAAATCCGTGAGCTGGAGGCTAAAAAACTATGAGCTAGCTCACACTAACTCAGCTTAGAGGGAACACTGCCTATGAGCCTGATAGATGGGCCTTTTCCAGAGCCGGTTTTGAGGCACTCCCCTCCGCTGTACTGCAAGGTAAATTCATTCGACTTCCAATGCATGAACGTATATGCCCATCATGCATGGTCAACATGGTGGAATCGGTTACTCATGTTCTCCTGTTCTGCAGATTCTACTGGGAGGAATGAGACCGTCTTATACTATCCCTTCTGTCTAGATTTAGCCCTCTGCAGTCTTCTCTTGACTTTAGGCCAGAAGTCCTCCATGAATTCCTCTTAGAAGACGTTCAGAGCTCAGAGACTTACGTTGCGGCAAAATTTTGTTCCTTAGCTATTAGGAAACGTAAAGTTATTTTGGCTGGGAAAACTATATGATTCTCTTATTAATATTATTGTATTTTACTATTTTTAGTTGGTTTTCTCTTGTTAATGTTTTTATACTATTCCCATGTTAATGTTTTTATACTATTCCCATGTTATTACTGTTTTAGGTAAAGGTTCCCTTGCTTGAAAGCCAGTCGAATCCGACTCTAGGGTTGCGGTGCTCATCTCTGTTTCAAAGCTGAAGAGCCAGCACTGTCCGAAGACATTTCTGTGGTCATGTGGCCGGCATGACTAAACCCCAAGGCGCACGGAACGCTGTTACCGTCCCACCGAAGCGGTACCTATTTATCTACTTGCAATTTCTTGCTTTCGAACTGCTAGGTTGGCAGGAGCTGGAACTAGAGACGGGAGCTCACCCCGTCATGCGGCACTCACGGGTCTTGAACTGCTGAACTACTGACCTTCCACAGCCTGCAGTTCAGCGTCTTAACCACTTGAGCCACCGCAGCTCACTCCTCCTTATATCAGAATTGTACTCTTTTACTGGCTCTTGCTGTGATAAATTAGATCAGATCGGCTCCTTCACGGTTGCCCTTCCCAGTCTCAATCTCCTTCTGATTTCTTGGCGGCAGTCTTCCTTTTGTTTCATGGGATAGAAAATCTTGAAGAATTTCAGGGTCCCCCCCCGCCAGTGTCAGTGTTAAGATATGTTAGATATGGGACAGGCCAATCGTGTATGCAAGCCATCCTGTGATGCTGCAATCGATTTGGTGTGGATTGCATCAGTCATTTGATCATCAGCAGGGCTCTTTTTGTAGCAGGATTGGCTATGTTAAGGGTGTGTGGCCTAATATGCAAAGGAGTTCCTGCTACAAAAGAGCCCTGTTCCTCCAAGATCTTGCAGAGCTCTTCTTACACGGGTTACTGTAAGCTCTTGGAGGATTGGCTACATTAGGGGTGTGTGGCCTAATATGCAAAGGAGTTCCTGCTACAGAAAGAGCCCTGTCATTGGTCGTTTTGCAGTCAATCATCCTGTCCTCCCTCCAAATCCTTCCTCTCCCTCCCATTTTATCCCCATAGCAATCCTGTGAGGTTGGTCAGGCTGAGGAAGCGTAACGGGCCCAAGATCACTACGGTGAGCATCGTGGCTGAGTACACACTCGAACCCCATTCCTTGTCTCACAGTCTAACCACACAAAGCAACACCAATGAACTCGTGGGCACTCCATGAAACTTCTGAGCAGTCGGGTTAGAATGGACAAAAGGAAGTCCTTCTTCACCCAAAGAATGATGAACACGTGGAATTCATGGCCCCAGGAGGTGGCGGTCGCTACAAGCATGGACGGCTTCAAGAGGGAATTGGATAAACATATAGAGCAGAGGTCCATCAGTGGCTATTAGTCACAAGGTATAGATAGGAACTCTTGTTCTGGGTCAAGTGATGCTCTGTACTCTTGGTGTTTGGGGGGAGTAACAGTGGGAGGACTTCTAGTGTCCTGGCCCGACTGGTGGACCTCCTGATGGCACCTGGTATTTTTGGCCGCTGTGTGACACAGAGTGTTGGACTGGATGGGCCATTGGCCTGATTCAACATTGGCTTCTCTTATGTTCTCCCTCTCCTCTCCAGACCCCATCTTCCCCAGGCTCCATCTCCAAAACCACCAGGTATTTCCCACCTTGATGGACTGATGGTCTGATTCAGGATAAGGCAGAATAGCAATCAATGGTGCGACCTCATTTGGAGTAGTGTGTACAGTTCTGGTCACCACACCTCAAAAAGGATATTATAGCATTGGAAAAAGTGCAGAGAAGGGCAACTAGGATGATAAAAGGGTTGGAACACTTTCCCTATGAAGAAAGGTTAAAGCGCTTGGGGCTCTTTAGCTTGGAGAAACGATGGCTGAGGGGTGACATGATCGAAGTTTATAAGATATGCATGGGATAGAGTGTGTGGGGGGTGGCGGCTACAAGCATGACAGCTTCAAGAGGGAATTAGATAAACATTATGGAGCAGAAGTCCATCAGTGGCTATTAGCCACAAGGTATAGATAGGGACTCTCGGTCTGGGGCAGGTGATGCTCTGTATTCTTGGTGCTTGGGGTGGGGTGATCAACAGTGGGAGGGCTTCTGATGTCCTGGCCCCACTGGTGGACCTCCTGATGGCACCTGGTATTTTTGGCCACTGTGTGGAAGAGTGTTGGACTGGAGGGGCCATTGGCCTGATCCGACATTGGCTTCTCTTATGTTCTTATGAAAGCGCCCCCCCCCGGCCAAATGGAATTTGATACTTAAAGATTGAGGTTACAACCATACATAAAAAGCAGAAGATTCCCCTGACCTGGATAGCCCAGGCAAGACGATCTCGTCAGATCTCGGAAGCTAAGCAGGGCTGACCCTGGCAAGTAATCAGATGGGAGACCTCCAAGGAATACCAGGGTTAGGATGCATAAGCAGGCAATAGTAAGCCACCTCTCACCAGAAGTCAACCATGACTTACATACACATATATACACAAATGCCGCAAGTGAAGAAGATTAAACAAAATATATCTTTAATATCACAGTGTACTTTTTAAAAGTCCATTAAAAGCAAAACGGTCTTTTAGGCCATAGAGGTCACACACTGTGAAGTGCGCACTACATTCAGTACAGTAAACTCTTGCATTACACATTACATACAGTACACTTTCCAGGACCCATAATTTACTGCTTCTGAAACACTCATTCAGAATGTCGACAAAAGTAAAAGGGGAGTTATAGCTAAAATCTCCTCCATTCTCACATCCTTGCAAGGAAACACAATATTAACATGCAAGAAATATTGGCAAAAAACATGCACAACAGATCTTAATGAAGACAGATGGTTAGACATTTGGAATTCCTATGGAAACAAATCCTCTATACTCTCTCTGAAATGGCAAAATCTTAAAATCATGGCTAAATGGTACTTGACCCCTGTACAGTTATCTCATATCACACATAACTCAAACTCCCTCTGCTGGGGGAATTGCAAAGAGAATAGCATACATCCAACAGCGTACATCCACTGTTGGATGGAACGTCCTATCATAGCTCCCTTTTTGGATGAAATATTAGAGGAAATTAGGCGTCTATCTGGTCACGCTATAAAAAAGAACCCAGAATCTATACTCTTGAACCTTAGAAATGAAACTGCTTTATTCACTGTACAAAGAAAGAGAATTGCTTTATTATTATTCGCAGCCAAGAAAACCATAGCTTCAAAATGGAAGTCAGAAATTATACCGTCCCTAAATTCAGGGCTATTTTTGGGCAGGAACGCACAGGAACGGAGTTCCGACTGGCTCCCGAGTTGGCCACACCCAGAAGGAACTCATTAGCATAATAGGTCACACCCAACAGCAGAAACTCATTAGGATTAGCTACCTTAGGGGTGTGTGGTCTAACATGAAAAGAAGTTCCTGCTACAAAAAAAAGCCCTGGGTTTTGACAACAAACAAGGGAAACAGAATAAGAAGCAAAAGGTGGGTGTGGCTTGATGATCACACTTCTTGGAATATGGGGGTGTGGCCTAATAAGCTAACGAGCTGTGCTGTCAGGGGTGTGACCTAATATGCTAATGAGTTTCTGCTGTTGGGTCTGGCCTATTATGCTAATGAGTTCCTGCTGGGCTTTTCTACAAAAAAAGCCCTGCCTAAACGTATGGTCCAAAAAGTTGTGGAACTTATACATAATGGAAAAAATATCTGACGTAATGAATCCAACAAAATCTACTGGCGAATATAGAGAATTTACAAGGATATGGCTACCGATCTTGTCCCATCTAGTTTCTGAAGGAACAATACCAGAGATAATAGACACTCTTCATTTGTGGTAAATGTTGATGTCAACACTAAGCTTATGCAAAATGCTTTCTTTTATGATGTTGAGTTTATATATACTTATCCTGTAAATGACTGTTATTACTTGTTATTGGAATTTTTGAAAATTGAATAAATTATATTGGAAAATATATATATATATACTGCTTCAATGAGGAGGGCAAAGTAAAAACCAAATAAATAAATTAATAATAAATAAATAAAATACTATGTGGTATACGCTTAGTAGCATTGATTGGAACCAGTCAACCAATGAAATCGGACCAGACACGTTTCAGCCCAAAAGGGCTTCTTCAGTGGTCCCAACTTAATGTCACATACACACTGTATGAAGAAATCTGTCTTATAGTTAGCCATGTAAGGTATTTTGGGTTCTTTGCGAAATATATATCTTGTGGCACAGAAAGACTCTGTGGGATCGTTACATCTAGGTCCTGATCTTTATAGCTGTACCAAAGGGAATGAGAATGGTATAATTTATTGGTTTATTGTTTACAATCAGTGCTGCTAAGCGTATACTGCACTGTATGTTATGCTCAATGCACAGTGTGCTTCTAAGGGTCTACTGTATTGTACATGATGTCTACTGCACAGTACATAATGTGTACTATGGCTTCAAGGCCCATTCTGTTTTAATGAACTTTTAAAGTACACTGTATTATTGAAGTTTTTGTTTGTTCAATCTTTTTTATGGATGCTTGTAACCTCAGCCTTTTAGGCATCCAGTCACACTTCAACAATTACATTACATGGGTTCCTATGACTCGGTTTGCATGGGTGAAAACCAATGCTCCCTCTAAGCTATGGAGTCTTCTGAGCAAAAATTCTACTTTGTGAGTTCCTGGCATTAGAGTTGTGAGATTTGGTTGCTGCATAAATTAGTTTGCTCTGGAGCCATCCTTCCTGAGCTGAGAGAGAAATCTGTGTGAGCTGGAGGCTAAAAAACTGTGAGCTAGCTCACACTAACTCAGCATAGAGGAACACTGGTGAAAACTTAACATATAGAAATGTGTGCACCTGCTTGGGATGAATTGCTCCTTTCTTCTGTCTCTGCTTTCTGCTTCAAGGGGCAAATAATGTTGTTATGGGGGAGGATAATTTCTTTCTTTCCCCCCAAAAAAATTCATACACAGGCTGCGGTCACACTGGTGGCTTGGCGTGGTATGGTGCCTCTCATTGTACTGGTGTAAAATGTTGTAGGGCATCTCATCCAGATAGCACACCATACTGTGGATTACCCACGCAACCATCCTGTGGTCAAGTGTCCACATTACTGCGGTGCCTCAGCCATGGAGTGCACCGCACAGTTGTTTTTTTAAAAAAATGTATGTGGATGCATGTCCATATGCACTCATGCACATATAGGCAAAAACTTTGTTTAAAAACACACACACACACACACAACAGCAGTGGAAATGGATCTGCAGGTTCAGACCAATGTTCCCTCTAAGCAGTGGAGTCTTGTGAGCAAAAATTTTACTTTGTGAGTTACTGGCATTAAAGTTGTGAGTGAACAATTTGCTACTGCATAAATTAGTTTGCTCTGGAGCCATCCTTCCTGAGCTAAGACAAAAATGTGTGAGTCAGAGGCTAAAAAACTGTGAGCTAGCTCACAATAACTCAGCTTAGAGGGAATACTGGTTCAGACATCCCTTCTGGGTTCCATTCACTACAAGAGAGTTCAGACGTCGGAAAACCAGAGGGAACTGCAAACAACCTATTCATACTGGACTTTCCCCAGCATCTGTTTATTCCACTTCCATTGCGGAACAACACGGGTTGCCGACGACTGCACCATGGAAGGCAGATGTTCTCATCCGGGGGAGCCCATTTAATCCACCCAGGTAACGTTACTATAGCACCACAAACTGTGCCTGTGACCGCAGCTGCACAGATAGATGATCGATGGACACACAAAGGTTCATTTAATTGCCTTTTTTTCTGTTTCAAAAGAGGAATCCCTCTGTTTCTGAACATAATTCAAAGTGCTGGTTCTTATGTTTATGGTCCTAAATGGCTTGGAATAAGGGTGCCTGAAGGACTCTCTCCTCCCATACCATACTGCTCCCTGTGTCCTCATCTTCAGAGGTGATGCAGGTAATGACTAGGGACAGGGCCTTTCCAGGAGTGGCACCTCACCTCTGTAATGCTCTCCCCCCTGAGGCTCACCCAGCACCTACTTTACTTTCTTTTAGGCATTGGTCCAAAACACAGAGTTTTAAGCCAGGCTTTCAATTAGGGGCCTATCTTCTCAGGTTTTAATGGTGTATTCTGGGCATCAGGGAATATGTTGAAGTGCCATGGAATCCATGGGAACTACATTGGGAACTCTTGACATATAATTTTCCCTACTATGGCCCTGGTCACATGGAGAATTTGCCCCGCGGAAGGCACGATAGTTGGGTGTATTTTCCATGCGTGATCACACCAGAACATCTGGGAGGTGTAGTGCACCCATGGCCAACCTGTGGCATGCCGCCGAAGATGCGCATTTAAAAGGTACTTGAAACAACCTACTGGCAAATGGTTTGACACGGGCTGCATACAGACTCTCGCAGTGTGATCGTGCCGGCGCGTGGCTATTCCCCCGGGTCATCCTCTTTGCTGCGCATGCCAGCAGAGGAAGCCCTGGTGCATCTAATCACCTAATGGTGGATCAGAATGCGATGGCGCAAATAGCCACACACACCCACCCTGTGTTTTCCAGCACATGTGGCTGGGGCCTAAAATTATGCACCAATGCACCATAAACACCCTACCCAATCGGTTGCCTTTAAGGGATCTTGAAATTCAGCATGGGAACATGCCACATTTTCAATCAGCGGAGGAACGGTGTTCCGCCTGGGCTGAATCCCAATTAATTGTGTGTGTGGGGGGGCATTTGATTTGAATCGAGCCTGATTTTCCACTGAGGGTTCGCAAAGTGATTTCAGCCAAGCTTGGCTGACAGGAGCGGAAGCCATCCCTTTGATGCCCACCAAGCCCCGCCCAGGTCCTGTGGGTTGTATTTCAGTTAATCAAACAGAAGATGGTGAGATGGGAGGGTTTTCCAGCCTGCTTTCTTGATGTCCGTCAAGGAGAC
>JAPDNY010000117.1:0-122390 GCA_029375565.1 Gekko gecko | reverse complement strand
TCATTCCATTCTGGGACATGTCATTCCAGTCCCTGCACACGCTTTCTGCATCCTGGGGCTGTCATTCCACTCTGGGACATGTCATTCCAGTCCCAGCATACTCCTGGAGCACCCTGGGGCTGTCATTCCACTCCGTGGCCTCTCTGTCCTGTCCATGGACTCTCCTGCTGCACCCTGGGGCTGTCATTCCACTCTGGGACATGTCATTCCAGGCCCAGAACACTCCTGGAGCACCCTGGGGCTGTCATTCCACTCTGGGACATGTCATTCCAGTCCCAGAACACTCCTGCTGCCCCCAAGGGGCTGTCATTCCACTTTGGGACATGTCATTCCAGTCCCAGAACACTCCTGGTGCACCCTGGGGCTGTCATTCCACTCTGGGACATGTCATTCCAGGCCCAGAACACTCCTGGAGCACCCTGGGGCTGTCATTCCACTCTGGGACATGTCATTCCAGTCCCAGAACACTCCTGGAGCACCCTGGGGCTGTCATTCCACTCTGGGACATGTCATTCCAGTCCCAGAACACTCCTGCTGCACCCTAGGGGCTGTCATTCCACTTTGGGACATGTCATTCCAGTCTCCAGAACACTCCTGCAGCACCCTGGGGCTGTCATTCCACTCCGTGGCCATCTCATTCCTGTCCCTGCACACTCCTGCTGCACCCTGGGGCTGTCATTCCACTCTGGGACATGTCATTCCAGTCCCAGAACACTCCTGGAGCACCCTGGGGCTGTCATTCCACTCTGGGACATGTCATTCCAGTCCCAGAACACTCCTGGAGCACCCTGGGGCTGTCATTCCACTCTGGGACATGTCATTCCAGTCCCTGCACTCTCCTGCTGCACCCTGGGGCTGTTATTCCACTGAGTGGTCCGTCATTCCAGTCCCTGGACTGTCCTGCTGCACCCTGGGGCTGTCATTCCACTCTGGGACATGTCATTCCAGTCCCTGCACACTTCTGCTGCACCCTGGGGCTGTCATTCCACTTTGGGACATGTCATTCCAGTCCCAGAACACTCCTGCAGCACCCTGGGGCTGTCATTCCACTCTGGGACATGTCATTCCAGTCCCAGAACACTCCTGCAGCACCCTGGGGCTGTCATTCCACTCTGGGACATGTCATTCCAGTCCCAGAACACTCCTGGAGCACCCTGGGGCTGTCATTCCACTCTGGGACATGTCATTCCAGTCCCAGAACACTCCTGCAGCACCCTGGGGCTGTCATTTCACTCTGGGACATGTCATTCCTGTCCCTGCACACTCCTGCTGCACCCTGGGGCTGTCATTCCACTCTGGGACATGTCATTGCAGTCCCAGAACACTCCTGGAGCACCCTGGGGCTGTCATTCCACTCTGGGACATGTCATTCCAGTCCCAAAACACTCCTGGAACACCCTGGGGCTGTCATTCCACTCTGGGACATGTCATTCCAGTCCCTGCACACTCTTTCTGCACCCTGGGGCTGTCATTCCACTCTGGGACATGTCATTCCAGTCCCAGCATACTCCTGGAGCACCCTGGGGCTGTCATTCCACTCCGTGGCCTCTCTGTCCTGTCCATGGACTCTCCTGCTACACCCTGGGGCTGTCATTCCACTCTGGGACATGTCATTCCAGTCCCAGAACACTCCTGGAGCACCCTGGGGCTGTCATTCCATTCCGTGGCCTCTCTGTCCTGTCCATGGACTCTCCTGCTACACCCTGGGGCTGTCATTCCACTCTGGGACATGTCATTCCAGTCCCAGAACACTTCTGGAGCTCCCTGAGGCTGTCATTCCACTTCGTGGCCTCTCCTTCCTGTCCCTGCACTCTCCTGCTGCACCCTGGGGCTGTTATTCCACTAAGTGGTCCGTCATTCCAGTCCCTGGACTGTCCTGCTGCACCCTGGGGCTGTCATTCCACTCTGGGAACTGTCATTCCAGTCCCTGCACACTCCTGCTGCACCCTGGGGCTGTCATTCCACTTTGGGACATGTCATTCCAGTCCCAGAACACTCCTGGAGCACCTTGGGGCTGTCATTCCACTCTGGGACATGTCATTCCAGTCCCAGAACACTCCTGCAGCACCCTGGGGCTGTCATTTCACTCTGGGACATGTCATTCCTGTCCCTGCACACTCCTGCTGCACCCTGGGGCTGTCATTCCACTCTGGGACATGTCATTCCAGTCCCAGAACACTTCTGGAGCACCCTGGGGCTGTCATTCCATTCTGGGACATGTCATTCCAGTCCCTGCACACTCTTTCTGCATCCTGGGGCTGTCATTCCACTCTGGGACATGTCATTCCAGTCCCAGCATACTCCTGGAGCACCCTGGGGCTGTCATTCCACTCCGTGGCCTCTCTGTCCTGTCCATGGACTCTCCTGCTGCACCCTGGGGCTGTCATTCCACCCTGGGTCATGTCATTCCAGGCCCAGAACACTCCTGGAGCACCCTGGGGCTGTCATTCCACTCTGGGACATGTCATTCCAGTCCCAGAACACTCCTGCTGCCCCCAAGGGGCTGTCATTCCACTTTGGGACATGTCATTCCAGTCCCTGAACACTTCTGGTGCACCCTGGGGCTGTCATTCCACTCTGGGACATGTCATTCCAGGCCCAGAACACTCCTGGAGCACCCTGGGGCTGTCATTCCACTCTGGGACATGGCATTCCAGGCCCAGAACACTCCTGGAGCACCCGGGGGCTGTCATTCCACTCTGGGACATGTCATTCCAGTCCCAGAACACTCCTGCTGCCCCCAAGGGGCTGTCATTCCACTTTGGGACATGTCATTCCAGTCTCCAGAAACTCCTGCAGCACCCTGGGGCTGTCATTCCACTCCGTGGCCTCTCATTCCTGTCCCTGCACACTCCTGCTGCACCCTGGGGCTGTCATTGCACTCTGGGACATGTCATTCCAGTCCCAGAACACTCCTGGAGCACCCTGGGGCTGTCATTCCACTCTGGGACATGTCATTCCAGTCCCAAAACACTCCTGGAACACCCTGGGGCTGTCATTCCACTCTGGGACATGTCATTCCAGTCCCTGCACACTCCTGCTGCACCCTGGGGCTGTTATTCCACTGAGTGGTCCGTCATTCCAGTCCCTGGACTGTCCTGCTGCACCCTGGGGCTGTCATTCCACTCTGGGACATGTCATTCCAGTCCCTGCACACTTCTGCTGCACCCTGGGGCTGTCATTCCACTTTGGGACATGTCATTCCAGTCCCAGAACACTCCTGCAGCACCCTGGGGCTGTCATTCCACTCTGGGACATGTCATTCCAGTCCCAGAACACTCCTGCAGCACCCTGGGGCTGTCATTCCACTCTGGGACATGTCATTCCAGTCCCAGAACACTCCTGGAGCACCCTGGGGCTGTCATTCCACTCTGGGACATGTCATTCCAGTCCCAGAACACTCCTGCAGCACCCTGGGGCTGTCATTTCACTCTGGGACATGTCATTCCTGTCCCTGCACACTCCTGCTGCACCCTGGGGCTGTCATTCCACTCTGGGACATGTCATTGCAGTCCCAGAACACTCCTGGAGCACCCTGGGGCTGTCATTCCACTCTGGGACATGTCATTCCAGTCCCAAAACACTCCTGGAACACCCTGGGGCTGTCATTCCACTCTGGGACATGTCATTCCAGTCCCTGCACACTCTTTCTGCACCCTGGGGCTGTCATTCCACTCTGGGACATGTCATTCCAGTCCCAGCATACTCCTGGAGCACCCTGGGGCTGTCATTCCACTCCGTGGCCTCTCTGTCCTGTCCATGGACTCTCCTGCTACACCCTGGGGCTGTCATTCCACTCTGGGACATGTCATTCCAGTCCCAGAACACTCCTGGAGCACCCTGGGGCTGTCATTCCATTCCGTGGCCTCTCTGTCCTGTCCATGGACTCTCCTGCTACACCCTGGGGCTGTCATTCCACTCTGGGACATGTCATTCCAGTCCCAGAACACTTCTGGAGCTCCCTGAGGCTGTCATTCCACTTCGTGGCCTCTCCTTCCTGTCCCTGCACTCTCCTGCTGCACCCTGGGGCTGTTATTCCACTAAGTGGTCCGTCATTCCAGTCCCTGGACTGTCCTGCTGCACCCTGGGGCTGTCATTCCACTCTGGGAACTGTCATTCCAGTCCCTGCACACTCCTGCTGCACCCTGGGGCTGTCATTCCACTTTGGGACATGTCATTCCAGTCCCAGAACACTCCTGGAGCACCTTGGGGCTGTCATTCCACTCTGGGACATGTCATTCCAGTCCCAGAACACTCCTGCAGCACCCTGGGGCTGTCATTTCACTCTGGGACATGTCATTCCTGTCCCTGCACACTCCTGCTGCACCCTGGGGCTGTCATTCCACTCTGGGACATGTCATTCCAGT
Organism: Gekko gecko; assembly: GCA_029375565.1. Classification (NCBI taxonomy): domain Eukaryota; kingdom Metazoa; phylum Chordata; class Lepidosauria; order Squamata; family Gekkonidae; genus Gekko; species Gekko gecko. Next base: position 118,023 of record JAPDNY010000117.1, on the reverse strand, counting down.
CCCAGAACACTTCTGGAGCACCCTGGGGCTGTCATTCCATTCTGGGACATGTCATTCCAGTCCCTGCACACTCTTTCTGCATCCTGGGGCTGTCATTCCACTCTGGGACATGTCATTCCAGTCCCAGCATACTCCTGGAGCACCCTGGGGCTGTCATTCCACTCCGTGGCCTCTCTGTCCTGTCCATGGACTCTCCTGCTGCACCCTGGGGCTGTCATTCCACTCTGGGACATGTCATTCCAGTCCCTGCACACTCCTGCTGCACCCTGGGGCTGTTATTCCACTGAGTGGTCCGTCATTCCAGTCCCTGGACTGTCCTGCTGCACCCTGGGGCTGTCATTCCACTCTGGGACATGTCATTCCAGGCCCTGCACACTTCTGCTGCACCCTGGGGCTGTCATTCCACTTTGGGACATGTCATTCCAGTCCCAGAACACTCCTGCAGCACCCTGGGGCTGTCATTCCACTCTGGGACATGTCATTCCAGTCCCAGAACACTCCTGCAGCACCCTGGGGCTGTCATTCCACTCTGGGACATGTCATTCCAGTCCCAGAACACTCCTGGAGCACCCTGGGGCTGTCATTCCACTCTGGGACATGTCATTCCAGTCCCAGAACACTCCTGCAGCACCCTGGGGCTGTCATTTCACTCTGGGACATGTCATTCCTGTCCCTGCACACTCCTGCTGCACCCTGGGGCTGTCATTCCACTCTGGGACATGTCATTGCAGTCCCAGAACACTCCTGGAGCACCCTGGGGCTGTCATTCCACTCTGGGACATGTCATTCCAGTCCCAAAACACTCCTGGAACACCCTGGGGCTGTCATTCCACTCTGGGACATGTCATTCCAGTCCCTGCACACTCTTTCTGCACCCTGGGGCTGTCATTCCACTCTGGGACATGTCATTCCAGTCCCAGCATACTCCTGGAGCACCCTGGGGCTGTCATTCCACTCCGTGGCCTCTCTGTCCTGTCCATGGACTCTCCTGCTACACCCTGGGGCTGTCATTCCACTCTGGGACATGTCATTCCAGTCCCAGAACACTCCTGGAGCACCCTGGGGCTGTCATTCCATTCCGTGGCCTCTCTGTCCTGTCCATGGACTCTCCTGCTACACCCTGGGGCTGTCATTCCACTCTGGGACATGTCATTCCAGTCCCAGAACACTTCTGGAGCTCCCTGAGGCTGTCATTCCACTTCGTGGCCTCTCCTTCCTGTCCCTGCACTCTCCTGCTGCACCCTGGGGCTGTTATTCCACTAAGTGGTCCGTCATTCCAGTCCCTGGACTGTCCTGCTGCACCCTGGGGCTGTCATTCCACTCTGGGAACTGTCATTCCAGTCCCTGCACACTCCTGCTGCACCCTGGGGCTGTCATTCCACTTTGGGACATGTCATTCCAGTCCCAGAACACTCCTGGAGCACCTTGGGGCTGTCATTCCACTCTGGGACATGTCATTCCAGTCCCAGAACACTCCTGCAGCACCCTGGGGCTGTCATTTCACTCTGGGACATGTCATTCCTGTCCCTGCACACTCCTGCTGCACCCTGGGGCTGTCATTCCACTCTGGGACATGTCATTCCAGTCCCAGAACACTTCTGGAGCACCCTGGGGCTGTCATTCCATTCTGGGACATGTCATTCCAGTCCCTGCACACTCTTTCTGCATCCTGGGGCTGTCATTCCACTCTGGGACATGTCATTCCAGTCCCAGCATACTCCTGGAGCACCCTGGGGCTGTCATTCCACTCCGTGGCCTCTCTGTCCTGTCCATGGACTCTCCTGCTGCACCCTGGGGCTGTCATTCCACCCTGGGTCATGTCATTCCAGGCCCAGAACACTCCTGGAGCACCCTGGGGCTGTCATTCCACTCTGGGACATGTCATTCCAGTCCCAGAACACTCCTGCTGCCCCCAAGGGGCTGTCATTCCACTTTGGGACATGTCATTCCAGTCCCTGAACACTTCTGGTGCACCCTGGGGCTGTCATTCCACTCTGGGACATGTCATTCCAGGCCCAGAACACTCCTGGAGCACCCTGGGGCTGTCATTCCACTCTGGGACATGGCATTCCAGGCCCAGAACACTCCTGGAGCACCCGGGGGCTGTCATTCCACTCTGGGACATGTCATTCCAGTCCCAGAACACTCCTGCTGCCCCCAAGGGGCTGTCATTCCACTTTGGGACATGTCATTCCAGTCTCCAGAAACTCCTGCAGCACCCTGGGGCTGTCATTCCACTCCGTGGCCTCTCATTCCTGTCCCTGCACACTCCTGCTGCACCCTGGGGCTGTCATTCCACTCTGGGACATGTCATTCCAGTCCCAGAACACTCCTGGAGCACCCTGGGGCTGTCATTCCACTCTGGGACATGTCATTCCAGTCCCAAAACACTCCTGGAACACCCTGGGGCTGTCATTCCACTCTGGGACATGTCATTCCAGTCCCTGCACACTCCTGCTGCACCCTGGGGCTGTCATTCCACTCTGGGACATGTCATTGCAGTCCCAGAACACTACTGGAGCACCCTGAGGCTGTCATTCCACTCTGGGACATGTCATTCCAGGCCCAGAACACTCCTGGAGCACCCTGGGGCTGTCATTCCACTCTGGGACATGTCATTCCAGTCCCAGAACACTCCTGCTGCACCCAAGGGGCTGTCATTCCACATTGGGACATGTCATTCCAGTCCGAGAACACTTCTGGTGCACCCTGGGGCTGTCATTCCAATCCGTGGCCTCTCATTCCTGTCCCTGCACACTCCTGCTGCACCCTGGGGCTGTCATTCCACTCTGGGACATGTCGTTGCAGTCCCAGAACACTCCTGGAGCAACCTGGGGCTGTCATTCCACTCTGGGAAATGTCATTTCAGTCCCTGGACTCTCCTGCAGCACCCTGGGGCTGTCATTCCACTCTGGGACATGTCATTCCAGTCCCTGCACACTCTTTCTGCACCCTGGGGCTGTCATTCCACTCTGGGACATGTCATTCCAGTCCCAGAACACTCCTGGAGCACCCTGGGGCTGTCATTCCACTCTGGGACATGTCATTCCAGGCCCAGAACACTCCTGGAGCACCCGGGGGCTGTCATTCCACTCTGGGACATGTCATTCCAGTCCCAGAACACTCCTGCTGCACCCAAGGGGCTGTCATTCCACTTTGGGACATGTCATTCCAGTCCGAGAACACTTCTGGTGCACCCTGGGGCTGTCATTCCAATCCGTGGCCTCTCATTCCTGTCCCTGCACACTCCTGCTGCACCCTGGGGCTGTCATTCCACTCTGGGACATGTCATTGCAGTCCCAGAACACTACTGGAGCACCCTGAGACTGTCATTCCACTCTGGGACATGTCATTCCAGTCCCAGAACACTCCTGCTGCCCCCAAGGGGCTGTCATTCCACTTTGGGACATGTCATTCCAGTCCGAGAACACTTCTGGTGCACCCTGGGGCTGTCATTCCAATCCGTGGCCTCTCATTCCTGTCCCTGCACACTCCTGCTGCACCCTGGGGCTCTCATTCCACTCTGGGACATGTCATTGCAGTCCCAGAACTCTCCTGGAGCAACCTGGGGCTGTCATTCCACTCTGGGAAATGTCATTTCAGTCCCTGGACTCTCCTGCAGCACCCTGGGGCTGTCATTCCACTCTGGGACATGTCATTCCAGTCCCAGAACACTCCTGGAGCATCCTGGGGCTGTCATTCCACTCTGGGACATGTCATTCCAGTCCCAGAACACTCCTGGAGCATCCTGGGGCTGTCATTACCACTCTGGGACATGTCATTCCAGTCCCAGAACACTCCTGCTGCACCCTGGGGCTGTCATTCCACTCTGGGACATGTCATTCCAGTCCCAGAACACTCCTGCAGCACCCTGGGGCTGCCATTCCACTCTGGGACATGCCAATCCAGTCCCAGAACACTTCTGGAGCACCCTGGGGCTGTCATTCCACTCTAGGACATGTCATTCCAGTCCCAGAACACTTCTGGAGCTCCCTGAGGCTGTCATTCCACTTCGTGGCCTCTCCTTCCTGTCCCTGCACTCTCCTGCTGCACCCTGGGGCTGTTATTCCACTGAGTGGTCCGTCATTCCAGTCCCTGGACTGTCCTGCTGCACCCTGGGGCTGTCATTCCACTCTGGGACATGTCATTCCAGTCCCAGAACACTTCTGGAGCTCCCTGAGGCTGTCATTCCACTTCGTGGCCTCTCCTTCCTGTCCCTGCACTCTCCTGCTGCACCCTGGGGCTGTTATTCCACTGAGTGGTCCGTCATTCCAGTCCCTGGACTGTCCTGCTGCACCCTGGGGCTGTCATTCCACTCTGGGACATGTCATTCCAGTCCCTGCACACTTCTGCTGCACCCTGGGGCTGTCATTCCACTTTGGGACATGTCATTCCAGTCCCAGAACACTTCTGGAGCTCCCTGAGGCTGTCATTCCACTTCGTGGCCTCTCCTTCCTGTCCCTGCACTCTCCTGCTGCACCCTGGGGCTGTTATTCCACTGAGTGGTCCGTCATTCCAGTCCCTGGACTGTCCTGCTGCACCCTGGGGCTGTCATTCCACTCTAGGACATGTCATTCCAGTCCCAGAACACTTCTGGAGCTCCCTGAGGCTGTCATTCCACTTCGTGGCCTCTCCTTCCTGTCCCTGCACTCTCCTGCTGCACCCTGGGGCTGTTATTCCACTGAGTGGTCCGTCATTCCAGTCCCTGGACTGTCCTGCTGCACCCTGGGGCTGTCATTCCACTCTGGGACATGTCATTCCAGTCCCTGCACACTTCTGCTGCACCCTGGGGCTGTCATTCCACTTTGGGACATGTCATTCCAGTCCCAGAACACTCCTGGAGCACCCTGGGGCTATCATTCCACTCTGGGACATGTCATTCCAGTCCCAGAACACTCCTGCAGCACCCTGGGGCTGTCATTCCACTCTGGGACATGTCATTCCAGTCCCAGAACACTCCTGGAGCACCCTGGGGCTGTCATTCCACTCTGGGACATGTCATTCCAGTCCCAGAACACTCCTGCAGCACCCTGGGGCTGTCATTTCACTCTGGGACATGTCATTCCTGTCCCTGCACACTCCTGCTGCACCCTGGGGCTGTCATTCCACTCTGGGACATGTCATTGCAGTCCCAGAACACTCCTGGAGCACCCTGGGGCTGTCATTCCACTCTGGGACATGTCATTCCAGTCCCAAAACACTCCTGGAACACCCTGGGGATGTCATTCCACTCTGGGACATGTCATTCCAGTCCCTGCACACTCTTTCTGCACCCTGGGGCTGTCATTCCACTCTGGGACATGTCATTCCAGTCCCAGCATACTCCTGGAGCACCCTGGGGCTGTCATTCCACTCCGTGGCCTCTCTGTCCTGTCCATGGACTCTCCTGCTACACCCTGGGGCTGTCATTCCACTCTGGGACATGTCATTCCAGTCCCAGCATACTCCTGGAGCACCCTGGGGCTGTCATTCCATTCCGTGGCCTCTCTGTCCTGTCCATGGACTCTCCTGCTACACCCTGGGGCTGTCATTCCACTCTGGGACATGTCATTCCAGTCCCAGCATACTCCTGGAGCACCCTGGGGCTGTCATTCCATTCCGTGGCCTCTCCTTCCTGTCCCTGCACTCTCCTGCTGCACCCTGGGGCTGTTATTCCACTAAGTGGTCCGTCATTCCAGTCCCTGGACTGTCCTGCTGCACCCTGGGGCTGTCATTCCACTCTGGGAACTGTCATTCCAGTCCCTGCACACTCCTGCTGCACCCTGGGGCTGTCATTCCACTTTGGGACATGTCATTCCAGTCCCAGAACACTCCTGGAGCACCTTGGGGCTGTCATTCCACTCTGGGACATGTCATTCCAGTCCCAGAACACTCCTGCAGCACCCTGGGGCTGTCATTTCACTCTGGGACATGTCATTCCTGTCCCTGCACACTCCTGGAGCACCCTGGGGCTGTCATTCCATTCTGGGACATGTCATTCCAGTCCCTGCACACTCTTTCTGCACCCTGGGGCTGTCATTCCACTCTGGGACATGTCATTCCAGTCCCAGCATACTCCTGGAGCACCCTGGGGCTGTCATTCCACTCCGTGGCCTCTCTGTCCTGTCCATGGACTCTCCTGCTGCACCCTGGGGCTGTCATACCACCCTGGGTCATGTCATTCCAGGCCCAGAACACTCCTGGAGCACCCTGGGGCTGTCATTCCACTCTGGGACATGTCATTCCAGTCCCAGAACACTCCTGCTGCCCCCAAGGGGCTGTCATTCCACTTTGGGACATGTCATTCCAGTCCCTGAACACTTCTGGTGCACCCTGGGGCTGTCATTCCACTCTGGGACATGTCATTCCAGGCCCAGAACACTCCTGGAGCACCCTGGGGCTGTCATTCCACTCTGGGACATGTCATTCCAGGCCCAGAACACTCCTGGAGCACCCGGGGGCTGTCATTCCACTCTGGGACATGTCATTCCAGTCCCAGAACACTCCTGCTGCCCCCAAGGGGCTGTCATTCCACTTTGGGACATGTCATTCCAGTCTCCAGAAACTCCTGCAGCACCCTGGGGCTGTCATTCCACTCCGTGGCCTCTCATTCCTGTCCCTGCACACTCCTGCTGCACCCTGGGGCTGTCATTCCACTCTGGGACATGTCATTCCAGTCCCAGAACACTCCTGGAGCACCCTGGGGCTGTCATTCCACTCTGGGACATGTCATTCCAGTCCCAAAACACTCCTGGAACACCCTGGGGCTGTCATTCCACTCTGGGACATGTCATTCCAGTCCCTGCACACTCCTGCTGCACCCTGGGGCTGTTATTCCACTGAGTGGTCCGTCATTCCAGTCCCTGGACTGTCCTGCTGCACCCTGGGGCTGTCATTCCACTCTGGGACATGTCATTCCAGTCCCTGCACACTTCTGCTGCACCCTGGGGCTGTCATTCCACTTTGGGACATGTCATTCCAGTCCCAGAACACTCCTGCAGCACCCTGGGGCTGTCATTCCACTCTGGGACATGTCATTCCAGTCCCAGAACACTCCTGCAGCACCCTGGGGCTGTCATTCCACTCTGGGACATGTCATTCCAGTCCCAGAACACTCCTGGAGCACCCTGGGGCTGTCATTCCACTCTGGGACATGTCATTCCAGTCCCAGAACACTCCTGCAGCACCCTGGGGCTGTCATTTCACTCTGGGACATGTCATTCCTGTCCCTGCACACTCCTGCTGCACCCTGGGGCTGTCATTCCACTCTGGGACATGTCATTGCAGTCCCAGAACACTCCTGGAGCACCCTGGGGCTGTCATTCCACTCTGGGACATGTCATTCCAGTCCCAAAACACTCCTGGAACACCCTGGGGCTGTCATTCCACTCTGGGACATGTCATTCCAGTCCCAGCATACTCCTGGGAGCACCCTGGGGCTGGACTTGGTCATTCCACTCCGTGGCCTCTCTGTCCTGTCCATGGACTCTCCTGCTACACCCTGGGGCTGTCATTCCACTCTGGGACATGTCATTCCAGTCCCAGAACACTCCTGGAGCACCCTGGGGCTGTCATTCCATTCCGTGGCCTCTCTGTCCTGTCCATGGACTCTCCTGCTACACCCTGGGGCTGTCATTCCACTCTGGGACATGTCATTCCAGTCCCAGAACACTTCTGGAGCTCCCTGAGGCTGTCATTCCACTTCGTGGCCTCTCCTTCCTGTCCCTGCACTCTCCTGCTGCACCCTGGGGCTGTTATTCCACTAAGTGGTCCGTCATTCCAGTCCCTGGACTGTCCTGCTGCACCCTGGGGCTGTCATTCCACTCTGGGAACTGTCATTCCAGTCCCTGCACACTCCTGCTGCACCCTGGGGCTGTCATTCCACTTTGGGACATGTCATTCCAGTCCCAGAACACTCCTGGAGCACCTTGGGGCTGTCATTCCACTCTGGGACATGTCATTCCAGTCCCAGAACACTCCTGCAGCACCCTGGGGCTGTCATTTCACTCTGGGACATGTCATTCCTGTCCCTGCACACTCCTGCTGCACCCTGGGGCTGTCATTCCACTCTGGGACATGTCATTCCAGTCCCAGAACACTTCTGGAGCACCCTGGGGCTGTCATTCCATTCTGGGACATGTCATTCCAGTCCCTGCACACTCTTTCTGCATCCTGGGGCTGTCATTCCACTCTGGGACATGTCATTCCAGTCCCAGCATACTCCTGGAGCACCCTGGGGCTGTCATTCCACTCCGTGGCCTCTCTGTCCTGTCCATGGACTCTCCTGCTGCACCCTGGGGCTGTCATTCCACTCTGGGACATGTCATTCCAGTCCCTGCACACTCCTGCTGCACCCTGGGGCTGTTATTCCACTGAGTGGTCCGTCATTCCAGTCCCTGGACTGTCCTGCTGCACCCTGGGGCTGTCATTCCACTCTGGGACATGTCATTCCAGGCCCTGCACACTTCTGCTGCACCCTGGGGCTGTCATTCCACTTTGGGACATGTCATTCCAGTCCCAGAACACTCCTGCAGCACCCTGGGGCTGTCATTCCACTCTGGGACATGTCATTCCAGTCCCAGAACACTCCTGCAGCACCCTGGGGCTGTCATTCCACTCTGGGACATGTCATTCCAGTCCCAGAACACTCCTGGAGCACCCTGGGGCTGTCATTCCACTCTGGGACATGTCATTCCAGTCCCAGAACACTCCTGCAGCACCCTGGGGCTGTCATTTCACTCTGGGACATGTCATTCCTGTCCCTGCACACTCCTGCTGCACCCTGGGGCTGTCATTCCACTCTGGGACATGTCATTGCAGTCCCAGAACACTCCTGGAGCACCCTGGGGCTGTCATTCCACTCTGGGACATGTCATTCCAGTCCCAAAACACTCCTGGAACACCCTGGGGCTGTCATTCCACTCTGGGACATGTCATTCCAGTCCCTGCACACTCTTTCTGCACCCTGGGGCTGTCATTCCACTCTGGGACATGTCATTCCAGTCCCAGCATACTCCTGGAGCACCCTGGGGCTGTCATTCCACTCCGTGGCCTCTCTGTCCTGTCCATGGACTCTCCTGCTACACCCTGGGGCTGTCATTCCACTCTGGGACATGTCATTCCAGTCCCAGAACACTCCTGGAGCACCCTGGGGCTGTCATTCCATTCCGTGGCCTCTCTGTCCTGTCCATGGACTCTCCTGCTACACCCTGGGGCTGTCATTCCACTCTGGGACATGTCATTCCAGTCCCAGAACACTTCTGGAGCTCCCTGAGGCTGTCATTCCACTTCGTGGCCTCTCCTTCCTGTCACTGCACTCTCCTGCTGCACCCTGGGGCTGTTATTCCACTAAGTGGTCCGTCATTCCAGTCCCTGGACTGTCCTGCTGCACCCTGGGGCTGTCATTCCACTCTGGGAACTGTCATTCCAGTCCCTGCACACTCCTGCTGCACCCTGGGGCTGTCATTCCACTTTGGGACATGTCATTCCAGTCCCAGAACACTCCTGGAGCACCTTGGGGCTGTCATTCCACTCTGGGACATGTCATTCCAGTCCCAGAACACTCCTGCAGCACCCTGGGGCTGTCATTTCACTCTGGGACATGTCATTCCTGTCCCTGCACACTCCTGCTGCACCCTGGGGCTGTCATTCCACTCTGGGACATGTCATTCCAGTCCCAGAACACTTCTGGAGCACCCTGGGGCTGTCATTCCATTCTGGGACATGTCATTCCAGTCCCTGCACACTCTTTCTGCATCCTGGGGCTGTCATTCCACTCTGGGACATGTCATTCCAGTCCCAGCATACTCCTGGAGCACCCTGGGGCTGTCATTCCACTCCGTGGCCTCTCTGTCCTGTCCATGGACTCTCCTGCTGCACCCTGGGGCTGTCATTCCACCCTGGGTCATGTCATTCCAGGCCCAGAACACTCCTGGAGCACCCTGGGGCTGTCATTCCACTCTGGGACATGTCATTCCAGTCCCAGAACACTCCTGCTGCCCCCAAGGGGCTGTCATTCCACTTTGGGACATGTCATTCCAGTCCCTGAACACTTCTGGTGCACCCTGGGGCTGTCATTCCACTCTGGGACATGTCATTCCAGGCCCAGAACACTCCTGGAGCACCCTGGGGCTGTCATTCCACTCTGGGACATGGCATTCCAGGCCCAGAACACTCCTGGAGCACCCGGGGGCTGTCATTCCACTCTGGGACATGTCATTCCAGTCCCAGAACACTCCTGCTGCCCCCAAGGGGCTGTCATTCCACTTTGGGACATGTCATTCCAGTCTCCAGAAACTCCTGCAGCACCCTGGGGCTGTCATTCCACTCCGTGGCCTCTCATTCCTGTCCCTGCACACTCCTGCTGCACCCTGGGGCTGTCATTGCACTCTGGGACATGTCATTCCAGTCCCAGAACACTCCTGGAGCACCCTGGGGCTGTAATTCCACTCTGGGACATGTCATTCCAGTCCCAAAACACTCCTGGAACACCCTGGGGCTGTCATTCCACTCTGGGACATGTCATTCCAGTCCCTGCACACTCCTGCTGCACCCTGGGGCTGTCATTCCACTCTGGGACATGTCATTGCAGTCCCAGAACACTACTGGAGCACCCTGAGGCTGTCATTCCACTCTGGGACATGTCATTCCAGGCCCAGAACACTCCTGGAGCACCCGGGGGCTGTCATTCCACTCTGGGACATGTCATTCCAGTCCCAGAACACTCCTGCTGCACCCAAGGGGCTGTCATTCCACTTTGGGACATGTCATTCCAGTCCGAGAACACTTCTGGTGCACCCTGGGGCTGTCATTCCAATCCGTGGCCTCTCATTCCTGTCCCTGCACACTCCTGCTGCACCCTGGGGCTGTCATTCCACTCTGGGACATGTCGTTGCAGTCCCAGAACACTCCTGGAGCAACCTGGGGCTGTCATTCCACTCTGGGAAATGTCATTTCAGTCCCTGGACTCTCCTGCAGCACCCTGGGGCTGTCATTCCACTCTGGGACATGTCATTCCAGTCCCTGCACACTCTTTCTGCACCCTGGGGCTGTCATTCCACTCTGGGACATGTCATTCCAGTCCCAGAACCCTCCTGGAGCACCCTGGGGCTGTCATTCCACTCTGGGACATGTCATTCCAGGCCCAGAACACTCCTGGAGCACCCGGGGGCTGTCATTCCACTCTGGGACATGTCATTCCAGTCCCAGAACACTCCTGCTGCACCCAAGGGGCTGTCATTCCACTTTGGGACATGTCATTCCAGTCCGAGAACACTTCTGGTGCACCCTGGGGCTGTCATTCCAATCCGTGGCCTCTCATTCCTGTCCCTGCACACTCCTGCTGCACCCTGGGGCTGTCATTCCACTCTGGGACATGTCGTTGCAGTCCCAGAACACTCCTGGAGCAACCTGGGGCTGTCATTCCACTCTGGGAAATGTCATTTCAGTCCCTGGACTCTCCTGCAGCACCCTGGGGCTGTCATTCCACTCTGGGACATGTCATTCCAGTCCCTGCACACTCTTTCTGCACCCTGGGGCTGTCATTCCACTCTGGGACATGTCATTCCAGTCCCAGAACACTCCTGCAGCACCCTGGGGCTCCCATTCCACTCTGGGACATGCCAATCCAGTCCCAGAACACTTCTGGAGCACCCTAGGGCTGTCATTCCACTCTAGGACATGTCATTCCAGTCCCAGAACACTTCTGGAGCTCCCTGAGGCTGTCATTCCACTTCGTGGCCTCTCCTTCCTGTCCCTGCACTCTCCTGCTGCACCCTGGGGCTGTTATTCCACTGAGTGGTCCGTCATTCCAGTCCCTGGACTGTCCTGCTGCACCCTGGGGCTGTCATTCCACTCTGGGACATGTCATTCCAGTCCCTGCACACTTCTGCTGCACCCTGGGGCTGTCATTCCACTTTGGGACATGTCATTCCAGTCCCAGAACACTCCTGCAGCACCCTGGGGCTGTCATTCCACTCTGGGACATGTCATTCCAGTCCCAGAACACTCCTGGAGCACCCTGGGGCTGTCATTCCACTCTGGGACATGTCATTCCAGTCCCTGCACACTCCTGCTGCACCCTGGGGCTGTCATTCCACTCTGGGACATGTCATTACAGTCCCAGAACACTACTGGAGCACCCTGAGGCTGTCATTCCACTCTGGGACATGTCATTCCAGGCCCAGAACACTCCTGGAGCACCCGGGGCTGTCATTCCACTCTGGGACATGTCATTCCAGTCCCAGAACACTCCTGCTGCACCCAAGGGGCTGTCATTCCACTTTGGGACATGTCATTCCAGTCCGAGAACACTTCTGGTGCACCCTGGGGCTGTCATTCCAATCCGTGGCCTCTCATTCCTGTCCCTGCACACTCCTGCTGCACCCTGGGGCTGTCATTCCACTCTGGGACATGTCGTTGCAGTCCCAGAACACTCCTGGAGCAACCTGGGGCTGTCATTCCACTCTGGGAAATGTCATTTCAGTCCCTGGACTCTCCTGCAGCACCCTGGGGCTGTCATTCCACTCTGGGACATGTCATTCCAGTCCCTGCACACTCTTTCTGCACCCTGGGGCTGTCATTCCACTCTGGGACATGTCATTCCAGTCCCAGAACACTCCTGGAGCACCCTGGGGCTGTCATTCCACTCTGGGACATGTCATTCCAGGCCCAGAACACTCCTGGAGCACCCGGGGGCTGTCATTCCACTCTGGGACATGTCATTCCAGTCCCAGAACACTCCTGCTGCACCCAAGGGGCTGTCATTCCACTTTGGGACATGTCATTCCAGTCCGAGAACACTTCTGGTGCACCCTGGGGCTGTCATTCCAATCCGTGGCCTCTCATTCCTGTCCCTGCACACTCCTGCTGCACCCTGGGGCTGTCATTCCACTCTGGGACATGTCATTTGCAGTCCCAGAACACTCCTGGAGCAACCTGGAGCTGTCATTCCACTCTGGGAAATGTCATTTCCAGTCCCTGGACTCTCCTGCAGCACCCTGGGGCTGTCATTCCACTCTGGGACATGTCATTCCAGTCCCTGCACACTCTTTCTGCACCCTGGGGCTGTCATTCCACTCTGGGACATGTCATTCCAGTCCCAGAACACTCCTGCAGCACCCTGGGGCTCCCATTCCACTCTGGGACATGCCAATCCAGTCCCAGAACACTCCTGCTGCACCCAAGGGGCTGTCATTCCACTTTGGGACATGTCATTCCCAGTCCGAGAACACTTCTGGTGCACCCTGGGGCTGTCATTCCAATCCGTGGCCTCTCATTCCTGTCCCTGCACACTCCTGCTGCACCCTGGGGCTGTCATTCCACTCTGGGACATGTCGTTGCAGTCCCAGAACACTCCTGGAGCAACCTGGGGCTGTCATTCCACTCTGGGAAATGTCATTTCAGTCCCTGGACTCTCCTGCAGCACCCTGGGGCTGTCATTCCACTCTGGGACATGTCATTCCAGTCCCTGCACACTCTTTCTGCACCCTGGGGCTGTCATTCCACTCTGGGACATGTCATTCCAGTCCCAGAACACTCCTGGAGCACCCTGGGGCTGTCATTCCACTCTGGGACATGTCATTCCAGGCCCAGAACACTCCTGGAGCACCCGGGGGCTGTCATTCCACTCTGGGACATGTCATTCCAGTCCCAGAACACTCCTGCTGCACCCAAGGGGCTGTCATTCCACTTTGGGACATGTCATTCCAGTCCGAGAACACTTCTGGTGCACCCTGGGGCTGTCATTCCAATCCGTGGCCTCTCATTCCTGTCCCTGCACACTCCTGCTGCACCCTGGGGCTGTCATTCCACTCTGGGACATGTCGTTGCAGTCCCAGAACACTCCTGGAGCAACCTGGAGCTGTCATTCCACTCTGGGAAATGTCATTTCAGTCCCTGGACTCTCCTGCAGCACCCTGGGGCTGTCATTCCACTCTGGGACATGTCATTCCAGTCCCTGCACACTCTTTCTGCACCCTGGGGCTGTCATTCCACTCTGGGACATGTCATTCCAGTCCCAGAACACTCCTGCAGCACCCTGGGGCTCCCATTCCACTCTGGGACATGCCAATCCAGTCCCAGAACACTTCTGGAGCACCCTGGGGCTGTCATTCCACTCTAGGACATGTCATTCCAGTCCCAGAACACTTCTGGAGCTCCCTGAGGCTGTCATTCCACTTCGTGGCCTCTCCTTCCTGTCCCTGCACTCTCCTGCTGCACCCTGGGGCTGTTATTCCACTGAGTGGTCCGTCATTCCAGTCCCTGGACTGTCCTGCTGCACCCTGGGGCTGTCATTCCACTCTGGGACATGTCATTCCAGTCCCTGCACACTTCTGCTGCACCCTGGGGCTGTCATTCCACTTTGGGACATGTCATTCCAGTCCCAGAACACTCCTGCAGCACCCTGGGGCTGTCATTCCACTCTGGGACATGTCATTCCAGTCCCAGAACACTCCTGCAGCACCCTGGGGCTGTCATTCCACTCTGGGACATGTCATTCCAGTCCCAGAACACTCCTGGAGCACCCTGGGGCTGTCATTCCACTCTGGGACATGTCATTCCAGTCCCAGAACACTCCTGCAGCACCCTGGGGCTGTCATTTCCACTCTGGGACATGTCATTCCTGTCCCTGCACACTCCTGCTGCACCCTGGGGCTGTCATTCCACTCTGGGACATGTCATTGCAGTCCCAGAACACTCCTGGAGCACCCTGGGGCTGTCATTCCACTCTGGGACATGTCATTCCAGTCCCAAAACACTCCTGGAACACCCTGGGGCTGTCATTCCACTCTGGGACATGTCATTCCAGTCCCTGCACACTCTTTCTGCACCCTGGGGCTGTCATTCCACTCTGGGACATGTCATTCCAGTCCCAGCATACTCCTGGAGCACCCTGGGGCTGTCATTCCACTCCGTGGCCTCTCTGTCCTGTCCATGGACTCTCCTGCTACACCCTGGGGCTGTCATTCCACTCTGGGACATGTCATTCCAGTCCCAGAACACTCCTGGAGCACCCTGGGGCTGTCATTCCATTCCGTGGCCTCTCTGTCCTGTCCATGGACTCTCCTGCTACACCCTGGGGCTGTCATTCCACTCTGGGACATGTCATTCCAGTCCCAGAACACTTCTGGAGCTCCCTGAGGCTGTCATTCCACTTCGTGGCCTCTCCTTCCTGTCCCTGCACTCTCCTGCTGCACCCTGGGGCTGTTATTCCACTAAGTGGTCCGTCATTCCAGTCCCTGGACTGTCCTGCTGCACCCTGGGGCTGTCATTCCACTCTGGGAACTGTCATTCCAGTCCCTGCACACTCCTGCTGCACCCTGGGGCTGTCATTCCACTTTGGGACATGTCATTCCAGTCCCAGAACACTCCTGGAGCACCTTGGGGCTGTCATTCCACTCTGGGACATGTCATTCCAGTCCCAGAACACTCCTGCAGCACCCTGGGGCTGTCATTTCACTCTGGGACATGTCATTCCTGTCCCTGCACACTCCTGCTGCACCCTGGGGCTGTCATTCCACTCTGGGACATGTCATTCCAGTCCCAGAACACTTCTGGAGCACCCTGGGGCTGTCATTCCATTCTGGGACATGTCATTCCAGTCCCTGCACACTCTTTCTGCATCCTGGGGCTGTCATTCCACTCTGGGACATGTCATTCCAGTCCCAGCATACTCCTGGAGCACCCTGGGGCTGTCATTCCACTCCGTGGCCTCTCTGTCCTGTCCATGGACTCTCCTGCTGCACCCTGGGGCTGTCATTCCACCCTGGGTCATGTCATTCCAGGCCCAGAACACTCCTGGAGCACCCTGGGGCTGTCATTCCACTCTGGGACATGTCATTCCAGTCCCAGAACACTCCTGCTGCCCCCAAGGGGCTGTCATTCCACTTTGGGACATGTCATTCCAGTCCCTGAACACTTCTGGTGCACCCTGGGGCTGTCATTCCACTCTGGGACATGTCATTCCAGGCCCAGAACACTCCTGGAGCACCCTGGGGCTGTCATTCCACTCTGGGACATGTCATTCCAGCCCAGAACACTCCTGGAGCACCCGGGGGCTGTCATTCCACTCTGGGACATGTCATTCCAGTCCCAGAACACTCCTGCTGCCCCCAAGGGGCTGTCATTCCACTTTGGGACATGTCATTCCAGTCTCCAGAAACTCCTGCAGCACCCTGGGGCTGTCATTCCACTCCGTGGCCTCTCATTCCTGTCCCTGCACACTCCTGCTGCACCCTGGGGCTGTCATTGCACTCTGGGACATGTCATTCCAGTCCCAGAACACTCCTGGAGCACCCTGGGGCTGTCATTCCACTCTGGGACATGTCATTCCAGTCCCAAAACACTCCTGGAAAACCCTGGGGCTGTCATTCCACTCTGGGACATGTCATTCCAGTCCCTGCACACTCCTGCTGCACCCTGGGGCTGTCATTCCACTCTGGGACATGTCATTGCAGACCCAGAACACTACTGGAGCACACTGAGGCTGTCATTCCACTCTGGGACATGTCATTCCAGTCCCAGAACACTCCTGCTGCCCCCAAGGGGCTGTCATTCCACTTTGGGACATGTCATTCCAGTCCCAGAACACTCCTGGAGCACCCTGGGGCTGTCATTCCAATCCGTGGCCTCTCATTCCTGTCCCTGCACACTCCTGCTGCACCCTGGGGCTGTCATTCCACTCTGGGACATGTCGTTGCAGTCCCAGAACACTCCTGGAGCAACCTGGGGCTGTCATTCCACTCTGGGAAATGTCATTTCAGTCTCTGGACTCTCCTGCAGCACCCTGGGGCTGTCATTCCACTCTGGGACATGTCATTCCAGTCCCAGAACACTCCTGGAGCATCCTGGGGCTGTCATTCCACTCTGGGACATGTCATTCCAGTCCCAGAACACTCCTGGAGCATCCTGGGGCTGTCATTCCACTCTCGTGGCCTCTCCTTCCTGTCCCTGGACTGTCCTGCTGCACCCTGGGGCTGTCATTCCACTCTGGGACATGTCATTCCAGTCCCTGCACACTCCTGCTGCACCCTGGGGCTGTCATTCCACTTTGGGACATGTCATTCCAGTCCCAGAACACTCCTGGAGCACCCTGGGGCTGTCATTCCACTCTGGGACATGTCATTCCAGTCCCAGAACACTCCTGCAGCACCCTGGGGCTGTCATTCCACTCTGGGACATGTCATTCCAGTCCCAGAACACTCCTGGAGCACCCTGGGGCTGTCATTCCACTCTGGGACATGTCATTCCAGTCCCAGAACACTCCTGCTGCACCCTGGGGCTGTCATACCACCCTGGGTCATGTCATTCCAGGCCCAGAACACTCCTGGAGCACCCTGGGGCTGTCATTCCACTCTGGGACATGTCATTCCAGTCCCAGAACACTCCTGCTGCCCCCAAGGGGCTGTCATTCCACTTTGGGACATGTCATTCCAGTCCCTGAACACTTCTGGTGCACCCTGGGGCTGTCATTCCACTCTGGGACATGTCATTCCTGGCCCAGAACACTCCTGGAGCACCCTGGGGCTGTCATTCCACTCTGGGACATGTCATTCCAGGCCCAGAACACTCCTGGAGCACCCGGGGGCTGTCATTCCACTCTGGGACATGTCATTCCAGTCCCAGAACACTCCTGCTGCCCCCAAGGGGCTGTCATTCCACTTTGGGACATGTCATTCCAGTCTCCAGAAACTCCTGCAGCACCCTGGGGCTGTCATTCCACTCCGTGGCCTCTCATTCCTGTCCCTGCACACTCCTGCTGCACCCTGGGGCTGTCATTGCACTCTGGGACATGTCATTCCAGTCCCAGAACACTCCTGGAGCACCCTGGGGCTGTCATTCCACTCTGGGACATGTCATTCCAGTCCCAAAACACTCCTGGAACACCCTGGGGCTGTCATTCCACTCTGGGACATGTCATTCCAGTCCCTGCACACTCCTGCTGCACACTGGGGCTGTTATTCCACTGAGTGGTCCGTCATTCCAGTCCCTGGACTGTCCTGCTGCACCCTGGGGCTGTCATTCCACTCTGGGACATGTCATTCCAGTCCCTGCACACTTCTGCTGCACCCTGGGGCTGTCATTCCACTTTGGGACATGTCATTCCAGTCCCAGAACACTCCTGCAGCACCCTGGGGCTGTCATTCCACTCTGGGACATGTCATTCCAGTCCCAGAACACTCCTGCAGCACCCTGGGGCTGTCATTCCACTCTGGGACATGTCATTCCAGTCCCAGAACACTCCTGGAGCACCCTGGGGCTGTCATTCCACTCTGGGACATGTCATTCCAGTCCCAGAACACTCCTGCAGCACCCTGGGGCTGTCATTTCACTCTGGGACATGTCATTCCTGTCCCTGCACACTCCTGCTGCACCCTGGGGCTGTCATTCCACTCTGGGACATGTCATTGCAGTCCCAGAACACTCCTGGAGCACCCTGGGGCTGTCATTCCACTCTGGGACATGTCATTCCAGTCCCAAAACACTCCTGGAACACCCTGGGGCTGTCATTCCACTCTGGGACATGTCATTCCAGTCCCTGCACACTCTTTCTGCACCCTGGGGCTGTCATTCCACTCTGGGACATGTCATTCCAGTCCCAGCATACTCCTGGAGCACCCTGGGGCTGTCATTCCACTCCGTGGCCTCTCTGTCCTGTCCATGGACTCTCCTGCTACACCCTGGGGCTGTCATTCCACTCTGGGACATGTCATTCCAGTCCCAGAACACTCCTGGAGCACCCTGGGGCTGTCATTCCACTCTGGGACATGTCATTCCAGTCCCAGAACACTTCTGGAGCTCCCTGAGGCTGTCATTCCACTCTCGTGGCCTCTCCTTCCTGTCCCTGCACTCTCCTGCTGCACCCTGGGGCTGTTATTCCACTAAGTGGTCCGTCATTCCAGTCCCTGGACTGTCCTGCTGCACCCTGGGGCTGTCATTCCACTCTGGGAACTGTCATTCCAGTCCCTGCACACTCCTGCTGCACCCTGGGGCTGTCATTCCACTTTGGGACATGTCATTCCAGTCCCAGAACACTCCTGGAGCACCTTGGGGCTGTCATTCCACTCTGGGACATGTCATTCCAGTCCCAGAACACTCCTGCAGCACCCTGGGGCTGTCATTTCACTCTGGGACATGTCATTCCTGTCCCTGCACACTCCTGCTGCACCCTGGGGCTGTCATTCCACTCTGGGACATGTCATTCCAGTCCCAGAACACTTCTGGAGCACCCTGGGGCTGTCATTCCATTCTGGGACATGTCATTCCAGTCCCTGCACACTCTTTCTGCATCCTGGGGCTGTCATTCCACTCTGGGACATGTCATTCCAGTCGCAGCATACTCCTGGAGCACCCTGGGGCTGTCATTCCACTCCGTGGCCTCTCTGTCCTGTCCATGGACTCTCCTGCTGCACCCTGGGGCTGTCATTCCACTCTGGGACATGTCATTCCAGTCCCTGCACACTCCTGCTGCACCCTGGGGCTGTTATTCCACTGAGTGGTCCGTCATTCCAGTCCCTGGACTGTCCTGCTGCACCCTGGGGCTGTCATTCCACTCTGGGACATGTCATTCCAGGCCCTGCACACTTCTGCTGCACCCTGGGGCTGTCATTCCACTTTGGGACATGTCATTCCAGTCCCAGAACACTCCTGCAGCACCCTGGGGCTGTCATTCCACTCTGGGACATGTCATTCCAGTCCCAGAACACTCCTGCAGCACCCTGGGGCTGTCATTCCACTCTGGGACATGTCATTCCAGTCCCAGAACACTCCTGGAGCACCCTGGGGCTGTCATTCCACTCTGGGACAGGTCATTCCAGTCCCAGAACACTCCTGCAGCACCCTGGGGCTGTCATTTCACTCTGGGACATGTCATTCCTGTCCCTGCACACTCCTGCTGCACCCTGGGGCTGTCATTCCACTCTGGGACATGTCATTGCAGTCCCAGAACACTCCTGGAGCACCCTGGGGCTGTCATTCCACTCTGGGACATGTCATTCCAGTCCCAAAACACTCCTGGAACACCCTGGGGCTGTCATTCCACTCTGGGACATGTCATTCCAGTCCCTGCACACTCTTTCTGCACCCTGGGGCTGTCATTCCACTCTGGGACATGTCATTCCAGTCCCAGCATACTCCTGGAGCACCCTGGGGCTGTCATTCCACTCCGTGGCCTCTCTGTCCTGTCCATGGACTCTCCTGCTACACCCTGGGGCTGTCATTCCACTCTGGGACATGTCATTCCAGTCCCAGAACACTCCTGGAGCACCCTGGGGCTGTCATTCCATTCCGTGGCCTCTCTGTCCTGTCCATGGACTCTCCTGCTACACCCTGGGGCTGTCATTCCACTCTGGGACATGTCATTCCAGTCCCAGAACACTTCTGGAGCTCCCTGAGGCTGTCATTCCACTTCGTGGCCTCTCCTTCCTGTCCCTGCACTCTCCTGCTGCACCCTGGGGCTGTTATTCCACTAAGTGGTCCGTCATTCCAGTCCCTGGACTGTCCTGCTGCACCCTGGGGCTGTCATTCCACTCTGGGAACTGTCATTCCAGTCCCTGCACACTCCTGCTGCACCCTGGGGATGTCATTCCACTTTGGGACATGTCATTCCAGTCCCAGAACACTCCTGGAGCACCTTGGGGCTGTCATTCCACTCTGGGACATGTCATTCCAGTCCCAGAACACTCCTGCAGCACCCTGGGGCTGTCATTTCACTCTGGGACATGTCATTCCTGTCCCTGCACACTCCTGCTGCACCCTGGGGCTGTCATTCCACTCTGGGACATGTCATTCCAGTCCCAGAACACTTCTGGAGCACCCTGGGGCTGTCATTCCATTCTGGGACATGTCATTCCAGTCCCTGCACACTCTTTCTGCATCCTGGGGCTGTCATTCCACTCTGGGACATGTCATTCCAGTCCCAGCATACTCCTGGAGCACCCTGGGGCTGTCATTCCACTCCGTGGCCTCTCTGTCCTGTCCATGGACTCTCCTGCTGCACCCTGGGGCTGTCATTCCACCCTGGGTCATGTCATTCCAGGCCCAGAACACTCCTGGAGCACCCTGGGGCTGTCATTCCACTCTGGGACATGTCATTCCAGTCCCAGAACACTCCTGCTGCCCCCAAGGGGCTGTCATTCCACTTTGGGACATGTCATTCCAGTCCCTGAACACTTCTGGTGCACCCTGGGGCTGTCATTCCACTCTGGGACATGTCATTCCAGGCCCAGAACACTCCTGGAGCACCCTGGGGCTGTCATTCCACTCTGGGACATGGCATTCCAGGCCCAGAACACTCCTGGAGCACCCGGGGGCTGTCATTCCACTCTGGGACATGTCATTCCAGTCCCAGAACACTCCTGCTGCCCCCAAGGGGCTGTCATTCCACTTTGGGACATGTCATTCCAGTCTCCAGAAACTCCTGCAGCACCCTGGGGCTGTCATTCCACTCCGTGGCCTCTCATTCCTGTCCCTGCACACTCCTGCTGCACCCTGGGGCTGTCATTGCACTCTGGGACATGTCATTCCAGTCCCAGAACACTCCTGGAGCACCCTGGGGCTGTCATTCCACTCTGGGACATGTCATTCCAGTCCCAAAACACTCCTGGAACACCCTGGGGCTGTCATTCCACTCTGGGACATGTCATTCCAGTCCCTGCACACTCCTGCTGCACCCTGGGGCTGTCATTCCACTCTGGGACATGTCATTGCAGTCCCAGAACACTACTGGAGCACCCTGAGGCTGTCATTCCACTCTGGGACATGTCATTCCAGGCCCAGAACACTCCTGGAGCACCCGGGGGCTGTCATTCCACTCTGGGACATGTCATTCCAGTCCCAGAACACTCCTGCTGCACCCAAGGGGCTGTCATTCCACTTTGGGACATGTCATTCCAGTCCGAGAACACTTCTGGTGCACCCTGGGGCTGTCATTCCAATCCGTGGCCTCTCATTCCTGTCCCTGCACACTCCTGCTGCACCCTGGGGCTGTCATTCCACTCTGGGACATGTCGTTGCAGTCCCAGAACACTCCTGGAGCAACCTGGGGCTGTCATTCCACTCTGGGAAATGTCATTTCAGTCCCTGGACTCTCCTGCAGCACCCTGGGGCTGTCATTCCACTCTGGGACATGTCATTCCAGTCCCTGCACACTCTTTCTGCACCCTGGGGCTGTCATTCCACTCTGGGACATGTCATTCCAGTCCCAGAACACTCCTGGAGCACCCTGGGGCTGTCATTCCACTCTGGGACATGTCATTCCAGGCCCAGAACACTCCTGGAGCACCCGGGGCTGTCATTCCACTCTGGGACATGTCATTCCAGTCCCAGAACACTCCTGCAGCACCCTGGGGCTCCCATTCCACTCTGGGACATGCCAATCCAGTCCCAGAACACTTCTGGAGCACCCTGGGGCTGTCATTCCACTCTAGGACATGTCATTCCAGTCCCAGAACACTTCTGGAGCTCCCTGAGGCTGTCATTCCACTTCGTGGCCTCTCCTTCCTGTCCCTGCACTCTCCTGCTGCACCCTGGGGCTGTTATTCCACTGAGTGGTCCGTCATTCCAGTCCCTGGACTGTCCTGCTGCACCCTGGGGCTGTCATTCCACTCTGGGACATGTCATTCCAGTCCCTGCACACTTCTGCTGCACCCTGGGGCTGTCATTCCACTTTGGGACGTGTCATTCCAGTCCCAGAACACTCCTGCAGCACCCTGGGGCTGTCATTCCACTCTGGGACATGTCATTCCAGTCCCAGAACACTCCTGGAACACCCTGGGGCTGTCATTCCACTCTGGGACATGTCATTCCAGTCCCTGCACACTCCTGCTGCACCCTGGGGCTGTCATTCCACTCTGGGACATGTCATTGCAGTCCCAGAACACTACTGGAGCACCCTGAGGCTGTCATTCCACTCTGGGACATGTCATTCCAGGCCCAGAACACTCCTGGAGCACCCGGGGCTGTCATTCCACTCTGGGACATGTCATTCCAGTCCCAGAACACTCCTGCTGCACCCAAGGGGCTGTCATTCCACTTTGGGACATGTCATTCCAGTCCGAGAACACTTCTGGTGCACCCTGGGGCTGTCATTCCAATCCGTGGCCTCTCATTCCTGTCCCTGCACACTCCTGCTGCACCCTGGGGCTGTCATTCCACTCTGGGACATGTCGTTGCAGTCCCAGAACACTCCTGGAGCAACCTGGGGCTGTCATTCCACTCTGGGAAATGTCATTTCAGTCCCTGGACTCTCCTGCAGCACCCTGGGGCTGTCATTCCACTCTGGGACATGTCATTCCAGTCCCTGCACACTCTTTCTGCACCCTGGGGCTGTCATTCCACTCTGGGACATGTCATTCCAGGCCCAGAACACTCCTGGAGCACCCGGGGGCTGTCATTCCACTCTGGGACATGTCATTCCAGTCCCAGAACACTCCTGCTGCACCCAAGGGGCTGTCATTCCACTTTGGGACATGTCATTCCAGTCCGAGAACACTTCTGGTGCACCCTGGGGCTGTCATTCCAATCCGTGGCCTCTCATTCCTGTCCCTGCACACTCCTGCTGCACCCTGGGGCTGTCATTCCACTCTGGGACATGTCGTTGCAGTCCCAGAACACTCCTGGAGCAACCTGGGGCTGTCATTCCACTCTGGGAAATGTCATTTCAGTCCCTGGACTCTCCTGCAGCACCCTGGGGCTGTCATTCCACTCTGGGACATGTCATTCCAGTCCCTGCACACTCTTTCTGCACCCTGGGGCTGTCATTCCACTCTGGGACATGTCATTCCAGTCCCAGAACACTCCTGCAGCACCCTGGGGCTCCCATTCCACTCTGGGACATGCCAATCCAGTCCCAGAACACTTCTGGAGCACCCTGGGGCTGTCATTCCACTCTAGGACATGTCATTCCAGTCCCAGAACACTTCTGGAGCTCCCTGAGGCTGTCATTCCACTTCGTGGCCTCTCCTTCCTGTCCCTGCACTCTCCTGCTGCACCCTGGGGCTGTTATTCCACTGAGTGGTCCGTCATTCCAGTCCCTGGACTGTCCTGCTGCACCCTGGGGCTGTCATTCCACTCTGGGACATGTCATTCCAGTCCCTGCACACTTCTGCTGCACCCTGGGGCTGTCATTCCACTTTGGGACATGTCATTCCAGTCCCAGAACACTCCTGCAGCACCCTGGGGCTGTCATTCCACTCTGGGACATGTCATTCCAGTCCCAGAACACTCCTGCAGCACCCTGGGGCTGTCATTCCACTCTGGGACATGTCATTCCAGTCCCAGAACACTCCTGGAGCACCCTGGGGCTGTCATTCCACTCTGGGACATGTCATTCCAGTCCCAGAACACTCCTGCAGCACCCTGGGGCTGTCATTTCACTCTGGGACATGTCATTCCTGTCCCTGCACACTCCTGCTGCACCCTGGGGCTGTCATTCCACTCTGGGACATGTCATTGCAGTCCCAGAACACTCCTGGAGCACCCTGGGGCTGTCATTCCACTCTGGGACATGTCATTCCAGTCCCAAAACACTCCTGGAACACCCTGGGGCTGTCATTCCACTCTGGGACATGTCATTCCAGTCCCTGCACACTCTTTCTGCACCCTGGGGCTGTCATTCCACTCTGGGACATGTCATTCCAGTCCCAGCATACTCCTGGAGCACCCTGGGGCTGTCATTCCACTCCGTGTCCTCTCTGTCCTGTCCATGGACTCTCCTGCTACACCCTGGGGCTGTCATTCCACTCTGGGACATGTCATTCCAGTCCCAGAACACTCCTGGAGCACCCTGGGGCTGTCATTCCATTCCGTGGCCTCTCTGTCCTGTCCATGGACTCTCCTGCTACACCCTGGGGCTGTCATTCCACTCTGGGACATGTCATTCCAGTCCCAGAACACTTCTGGAGCTCCCTGAGGCTGTCATTCCACTTCGTGGCCTCTCCTTCCTGTCCCTGCACTCTCCTGCTGCACCCTGGGGCTGTTATTCCACTGAGTGGTCCGTCATTCCAGTCCCTGGACTGTCCTGCTGCACCCTGGGGCTGTCATTCCACTCTGGGACCTGTCATTCCAGTCCCTGCACACTCCTGCTGCACCCTGGGGCTGTCATTCCACTTTGGGACATGTCATTCCAGTCCCAGAACACTCCTGGAGCACCCTGGGGCTGTCATTCCACTCTGGGACATGTCATTCCAGTCCCAGAACACTCCTGCAGCACCCTGGGGCTGTCATTCCACTCTGGGACATGTCATTCCAGTCCCAGAACACTCCTGGAGCACCCTGGGGCTGTCATTCCACTCTGGGACATGTCATTCCAGTCCCAGAACACTCCTGCAGCACCCTGGGGCTGTCATTTCACTCTGGGACATGTCATTCCAGTCCCAGAACACTCCTGGAGCACCCTGGGGCTGTCATTCCACTCTGGGACATGTCATTGCAGTCCCAGAACACTCCTGGAGCACCCTGGGGCTGTCATTCCACTCTGGGACATGTCATTCCAGTCCCAAAACACTCCTGGAACACCCTGGGGCTGTCATTCCACTCTGGGACATGTCATTCCTGTCCCTGCACACTCCTGCTACACCCTGGGGCTGTCATTCCACTCTGGGACATGTCATTCCAGTCCCAGAACACTCCTGGAGCACCCTGGGGCTGTCATTCCATTCTGGGACATGTCATTCCAGTCTCCTGAAACTCCTGCAGCACCCTGGGGCTGTCATTCCACTCTGGGACATGTCATTCCAGTCCCAGAACACTCCTGCTACACCCTGGGGCTGTCATTCCACTCTGGGACATGTCATTCCAGTCCCAGAACACTCCTGCTACACCCTGGGGCTGTCATTCCCCTCTGGGACATGTCATTTCAGTCTCCTGAAACTCCTGCAGCACCCTGGGGCTGTCATTCCACTCTGGGACATGTCATTCCAGTCCCAGAACACTACTGCAGCACCCTGGGGCTGTCATTCCACTCTGGGACATGTCATTGCAGTCCCAGAACACTCCTGGAGCACCCTGGGGCTGTCATTTCACTCTGGGACATGTCATTCCTGTCCCTGCACACTCTTTCTGCACCCTGGGGCTGTCATTCCACTCTGGGACATGTCATTCCAGTCCCAGCATACTCCTGGAGCACCCTGGGGCTGTCATTCCACTCCGTGGCCTCTCTGTCCTGTCCATGGACTCTCCTGCTGCACCCTGGGGCTGTTATTCCACTGAGTGGTCCGTCATTCCAGTCCCTGGACTGTCCTGCTGCACCCTGGGGCTGTCATTCCACTCTGGGACATGTCATTCCAGTCCCTGCACACTCCTGCTACACCCTGGGGCTGTCATTCCACTTTGGGACATGTCATTCCAGTCCCAGAACACTCCTGGAGCACCCTGGGGCTGTCATTCCACTCTGGGACATGTCATTCCAGTCCCAGAACACTCCTGCAGCACCCTGGGGCTGTCATTTCACTCTGGGACATGTCATTCCTGTCCCTGCACACTCCTGCTGCACCCTGGGGCTGTCATTCCACTCTGGGACATGTCATTGCAGTCCCAGAACACTCCTGGAGCACCCTGGGGCTGTCATTCCACTCTGGGACATGTCATTCCAGTCCCTGCACACTCTTTCTGCACCCTGGGGCTGTCATTCCACTCTGGGACATGTCATTCCAGTCCCAGCATACTCCTGGAGCACCCTGGGGCTGTCATTCCACTCCGTGGCCTCTCTGTCCTGTCCATGGACTCTCCTGCTGCACCCTGGGGCTGTTATTCCACTGAGTGGTCCGTCATTCCAGTCCCTGGACTGTCCTGCTGCACCCTGGGGCTGTCATTCCACTCTGGGACATATCATTCCAGTCCCTGAACACTCCTGCTACACCCTGGGGCTGTCATTCCACTTTGGGACATGTCATTCCAGTCCCAGAACACTCCTGGAGCACCCTGGGGCTGTCATTCCACTCTGGGACATGTCATTCCAGTCCCAGAACACTCCTGCAGCACCCTGGGGCTGTCATTTCACTCTGGGACATGTCATTCCTGTCCCTGCACACTCCTGCTGCACCCTGGGGCTGTCATTCCACTCTGGGACATGTCATTGCAGTCCCAGAACACTCCTGGAGCACCCTGGGGCTGTCATTCCACTCTGGGACATGTCATTCCAGTCCCTGCACACTCTTTCTGCACCCTGGGGCTGTCATTCCACTCTGGGACATGTCATTCCAGTCCCAGCATACTCCTGGAGCACCCTGGGGCTGTCATTCCACTCCGTGGCCTCTCTGTCCTGTCCATGGACTCTCCTGCTGCACCCTGGGGCTGTCATTCCACTCTGGGACATGTCATTCCAGGCCCAGAACACTCCTGGAGCACCCTGGGGCTGTCATTCCACTCTGGGACATGTCATTCCAGTCCAAGAACACTTCTGGAGCTCCCTGAGGCTGTCATTCCACTTCGTGGCCTCTCCTTTCTGTCCCTGCACTCTCCTGCTGCACCCTGGGGCTGTTATTCCACTGAGTGGTCCGTCATTCCAGTCCCTGGACTGTCCTGCTGCACCCTGGGGCTGTCATTCCACTCTGGGACCTGTCATTCCAGTCCCTGCACACTCCTGCTGCACCCTGGGGCTGTCATTCCACTTTGGGACATGTCATTCCAGTCCCAGAACACTCCTGGAGCACCCTGGGGCTGTCATTCCACTCTGGGACATGTCATTCCAGTCCCAGAACACTCCTGCAGCACCCTGGGGCTGTTATTCCACTGAGTGGTCCGTCATTCCAGTCCCTGGACTGTCCTGCTGCACCCTGGGGCTGTCATTCCACTCTGGGACATGTCATTCCAGTCCCAGAACACTCCTGGAGCACCCTGGGGCTGTCATTCCACTCTGGGACATATCATTCCAGTCCCAGAACACTCCTGCAGCACCCTGGGGCTGTTATTCCACTGAGTGGTCCGTCATTCCAGTCCCTGGACTGTCCTGCTGCACCCTGGGGCTGTCATTCCACTTTGGGACATGTCATTCCAGTCCCAGAACACTCCTGGAGCACCCTGGGGCTGTCATTCCACTCTGGGACATGTCATTCCAGTCCCAGAACACTCCTGCAGCACCCTGGGGCTGTCATTTCACTCTGGGACATGTCATTCCTGTCCCTGCACATTCCTGCTGCACCCTGGGGCTGTCATTCCACTCTGGGACATATCATTGCAGTCCCAGAACACTCCTGGAGCACCCTGGGGCTGTCATTCCACTCTGGGACATGTCATTCCAGTCCCAAAACACTCCTGGAACACCCTGGGGCTGTCATTCCACTCTGGGACATGTCATTCCAGTCCCTGCACACTCTTTCTGCACCCTGGGGCTGTCATTCCACTCTGGGACATGTCATTCCAGTCCCAGCATACTCCTGGAGCACCCTGGGGCTGTCATTCCACTCCGTGGCCTCTCTGTCCTGTCCATGGACTCTCCTGCTACACCCTGGGGCTGTCATTCCACTCTGGGACATGTCATTCCTGTCCCAGAACACTTCTGGAGCTCCCTGAGGCTGTCATTCCACTTCGTGGCCTCTCCTTCCTGTCCCTGCACTCTCCTGCTGCACCCTGGGGCTGTTATTCCACTAAGTGGTCCGTCATTCCAGTCCCTGGACTGTCCTGCTGCACCCTTGGGCTGTCATTCCACTCTGGGACCTGTCATTCCAGTCCCTGCACACTCCTGCTGCACCCTGGGGCTGTCATTCCACTTTGGGACATGTCATTCCAGTCCCAGAACACTCCTGGAGCACCCTGGGGCTGTCATTCCACTCTGGGACATGTCATTCCAGTCCCAGAACACTCTTTCTGCACCCTGGGGCTGTCATTCCACTCTGGGACATGTCATTCCAGTCCCTGAACACTCCTGGAGCACCCTGGAGCTGTCATTCCACTCTGGGACATGTCATTGCAGTCCCAGAACACTCCTGGAGCACCCTGGGGCTGTCATTCCACTCTGGGACATGTCATTCCAGTCCCAAAACACTCCTGGAACACCCTGGGGCTGTCATTCCACTCTGGGACATGTCATTCCTGTCCCTGCACACTCCTGCTACACCCTGGGGCTGTCATTCCACTCTGGGACATGTCATTCCAGTCCCAGAACACTCCTGGAGCACCCTGGGGCTGTCATTCCATTCTGGGACATGTCATTCCAGTCTCCTGAAACTCCTGCAGCACCCTGGGGCTGTCATTCCACTCTGGGACATGTCATTCCAGTCCCAGAACACTCCTGCTACACCCTGGGGCTGTCATTCCACTCTGGGACATGTCATTCCAGTCCCAGAACACTCCTGCTACACCCTGGGGCTGTCATTCCCCTCTGGGACATGTCATTTCAGTCTCCTGAAACTCCTGCAGCACCCTGGGGCTGTCATTCCACTCTGGGACATGTCATTCCAGTCCCAGAACACTACTGCAGCACCCTGGGGCTGTCATTCCACTCTGGGACATGTCATTGCAGTCCCAGAACACTCCTGGAGCACCCTGGGGCTGTCATTTCACTCTGGGACATGTCATTCCTGTCCCTGCACACTCTTTCTGCACCCTGGGGCTGTCATTCCACTCTGGGACATGTCATTCCAGTCCCAGCATACTCCTGGAGCACCCTGGGGCTGTCATTCCACTCCGTGGCCTCTCTGTCCTGTCCATGGACTCTCCTGCTGCACCCTGGGGCTGTTATTCCACTGAGTGGTCCGTCATTCCAGTCCCTGGACTGTCCTGCTGCACCCTGGGGCTGTCATTCCACTCTGGGACATGTCATTCCAGTCCCTGCACACTCCTGCTACACCCTGGGGCTGTCATTCCACTTTGGGACATGTCATTCCAGTCCCAGAACACTCCTGGAGCACCCTGGGGCTGTCATTCCACTCTGGGACATGTCATTCCAGTCCCAGAACACTCCTGCAGCACCCTGGGGCTGTCATTTCACTCTGGGACATGTCATTCCTGTCCCTGCACACTCCTGCTGCACCCTGGGGCTGTCATTCCACTCTGGGACATGTCATTGCAGTCCCAGAACACTCCTGGAGCACCCTGGGGCTGTCATTCCACTCTGGGACATGTCATTCCAGTCCCTGCACACTCTTTCTGCACCCTGGGGCTGTCATTCCACTCTGGGACATGTCATTCCAGTCCCAGCATACTCCTGGAGCACCCTGGGGCTGTCATTCCACTCCGTGGCCTCTCTGTCCTGTCCATGGACTCTCCTGCTGCACCCTGGGGCTGTCATTCCACTCTGGGACATGTCATTCCAGGCCCAGAACACTCCTGGAGCACCCTGGGGCTGTCATTCCACTCTGGGACATGTCATTCCAGTCCAAGAACACTTCTGGAGCTCCCTGAGGCTGTCATTCCACTTCGTGGCCTCTCCTTCCTGTCCCTGCACTCTCCTGCTGCACCCTGGGGCTGTTATTCCACTGAGTGGTCCGTCATTCCAGTCCCTGGACTGTCCTGCTGCACCCTGGGGCTGTCATTCCACTCTGGGACCTGTCATTCCAGTCCCTGCACACTCCTGCTGCACCCTGGGGCTGTCATTCCACTTTGGGACATGTCATTCCAGTCCCAGAACACTCCTGGAGCACCCTGGGGCTGTCATTCCACTCTGGGACATGTCATTCCAGTCCCAGAACACTCCTGCAGCACCCTGGGGCTGTTATTCCACTGAGTGGTCCGTCATTCCAGTCCCTGGACTGTCCTGCTGCACCCTGGGGCTGTCATTCCACTCTGGGACATGTCATTCCAGTCCCAGAACACTCCTGGAGCACCCTGGGGCTGTCATTCCACTCTGGGACATATCATTCCAGTCCCAGAACACTCCTGCAGCACCCTGGGGCTGTTATTCCACTGAGTGGTCCGTCATTCCAGTCCCTGGACTGTCCTGCTGCACCCTGGGGCTGTCATTCCACTTTGGGACATGTCATTCCAGTCCCAGAACACTCCTGGAGCACCCTGGGGCTGTCATTCCACTCTGGGACATGTCATTCCAGTCCCAGAACACTCCTGCAGCACCCTGGGGCTGTCATTTCACTCTGGGACATGTCATTCCTGTCCCTGCACATTCCTGCTGCACCCTGGGGCTGTCATTCCACTCTGGGACATATCATTGCAGTCCCAGAACACTCCTGGAGCACCCTGGGGCTGTCATTCCACTCTGGGACATGTCATTCCAGTCCCAAAACACTCCTGGAACACCCTGGGGCTGTCATTCCACTCTGGGACATGTCATTCCAGTCCCTGCACACTCTTTCTGCACCCTGGGGCTGTCATTCCACTCTGGGACATGTCATTCCAGTCCCAGCATACTCCTGGAGCACCCTGGGGCTGTCATTCCACTCCGTGGCCTCTCTGTCCTGTCCATGGACTCTCCTGCTACACCCTGGGGCTGTCATTCCACTCTGGGACATGTCATTCCTGTCCCAGAACACTTCTGGAGCTCCCTGAGGCTGTCATTCCACTTCGTGGCCTCTCCTTCCTGTCCCTGCACTCTCCTGCTGCACCCTGGGGCTGTTATTCCACTAAGTGGTCCGTCATTCCAGTCCCTGGACTGTCCTGCTGCACCCTTGGGCTGTCATTCCACTCTGGGACCTGTCATTCCAGTCCCTGCACACTCCTGCTGCACCCTGGGGCTGTCATTCCACTTTGGGACATGTCATTCCAGTCCCAGAACACTCCTGGAGCACCCTGGGGCTGTCATTCCACTCTGGGACATGTCATTCCAGTCCCAGAACACTCTTTCTGCACCCTGGGGCTGTCATTCCACTCTGGGACATGTCATTCCAGTCCCTGAACACTCCTGGAGCACCCTGGAGCTGTCATTCCACTCTGGGACATGTCATTCCAGTCCCAGAACACTCCTGGAACACCCTGGGGCTGTCATTCCACTATGGGACATATCATTCCAGTCCCAGAACACTCCTGCTGCACCCTGGGGCTGCCATTCCACTCTGGGACATGTCATTCCAGTCCCAGAACACTTCTGGAGCACCCTGGGGCTGTCATTCCACTCTGGGACATGTCATTCCAGTCCCTGAACACTCCTGGAGCACCCTGGAGCTGTCATTCCACTCTGGGACATGTCATTGCAGTCCCAGAACACTCCTGGAGCACCCTGGGGCTGTCATTCCACTCTGGGACATGTCATTCCAGTCCCAAAACACTCCTGGAACACCCTGGGGCTGTCATTTCACTCTGGGACATGTCATTCCTGTCCCTGCACATTCCTGCTGCACCCTGGGGCTGTCATTCCACTCTGGGACATATCATTGCAGTCCCAGAACACTCCTGGAGCACCCTGGGGCTGTCATTCCACTCTGGGACATGTCATTCCAGTCCCAAAACACTCCTGGAACACCCTGGGGCTGTCATTCCACTCTGGGACATGTCATTCCAGTCCCTGCACACTCTTTCTGCACCCTGGGGCTGTCATTCCACTCTGGGACATGTCATTCCAGTCCCAGCATACTCCTGGAGCACCCTGGGGCTGTCATTCCACTCCGTGGCCTCTCTGTCCTGTCCATGGACTCTCCTGCTACACCCTGGGGCTGTCATTCCACTCTGGGACATGTCATTCCTGTCCCAGAACACTTCTGGAGCTCCCTGAGGCTGTCATTCCACTTCGTGGCCTCTCCTTCCTGTCCCTGCACTCTCCTGCTGCACCCTGGGGCTGTTATTCCACTAAGTGGTCCGTCATTCCAGTCCCTGGACTGTCCTGCTGCACCCTTGGGCTGTCATTCCACTCTGGGACCTGTCATTCCAGTCCCTGCACACTCCTGCTGCACCCTGGGGCTGTCATTCCACTTTGGGACATGTCATTCCAGTCCCAGAACACTCCTGGAGCACCCTGGGGCTGTCATTCCACTCTGGGACATGTCATTCCAGTCCCAGAACACTCTTTCTGCACCCTGGGGCTGTCATTCCACTCTGGGACATGTCATTCCAGTCCCTGAACACTCCTGGAGCACCCTGGAGCTGTCATTCCACTCTGGGACATGTCATTCCAGTCCCAGAACACTCCTGGAACACCCTGGGGCTGTCATTCCACTATGGGACATATCATTCCAGTCCCAGAACACTCCTGCTGCACCCTGGGGCTGCCATTCCACTCTGGGACATGTCATTCCAGTCCCAGAACACTTCTGGAGCACCCTGGGGCTGTCATTCCACTCTGGGACATGTCATTCCAGTCCCTGAACACTCCTGGAGCACCCTGGAGCTGTCATTCCACTCTGGGACATGTCATTGCAGTCCCAGAACACTCCTGGAGCACCCTGGGGCTGTCATTCCACTCTGGGACATGTCATTCCAGTCCCTGCACACTCTTTCTGCACCCTGGGGCTGTCATTCCACTCTGGGACATGTCATTCCAGTCCCAGCATACTCCTGGAGCACCCTGGGGCTGTCATTCCACTCCGTGGCCTCTCTGTCCTGTCCATGGACTCTCCTGCTGTACCCTGGGGCTGTCATTCCACTCTGGGACATGTCATTCCAGGCCCAGAACACTCCTGGAGCACCCTGGGGCAGTCATTCCACTCTGGGACATGTCATTCCAGTCCCAAAACACTCTTTCTGCACCCTGGGGCTGTCATTCCACTCTGGGACATGTCATTCCAGTCCCAAAACACTCTTTCTGCACCCTGGGGCTGTCATTCCACTCTAGGACATGTCATTCCAGTCCCAGAACACTTCTGGAGCTCCCTGAGGCTGTCATTCCACTTCGTGGCCTCTCCTTCCTGTCCCTGCACTCTCCTGCTGCACCCTGGGGCTGTTATTCCACTGAGTGGTCCGTCATTCCAGTCCCTGGACTGTCCTGCTGCACCCTGGGGCTGTCATTCCACTCTGGGACATGTCATTCCAGTCCCTGCACACTTCTGCTGCACCCTGGGGCTGTCATTCCACTTTGGGACATGTCATTCCAGTCCCAGAACACTCCTGGAGCACCCTGGGGCTGTCATTCCACTCTGGGACATGTCATTCCAGTCCCAGAACACTCCTGGAGCACCCTGGGGCTGTCATTCCACTCTGGGACATGTCATTCCAGTCCCAGAACACTCCTGCAGCACCCTGGGGCTGTCATTTCACTCTGGGACATGTCATTCCTGTCCCTGCACACTCCTGCTGCACCCTGGGGCTGTCATTCCACTCTGGGACATGTCATTGCAGTCCCAGAACACTCCTGGAGCACCCTGGGGCTGTCATTCCACTCTGGGACATTTCATTCCAGTCCCAAAACACTCCTGGAACACCCTGGGGCTGTCATTCCACTCTGGGACATGTCATTCCAGTCCCAGAACACTCCTGCAGCACCCTGGGGCTGTTATTCCACTGAGTGGTCCGTCATTCCAGTCCCTGGACTGTCCTGCTGCACCCTGGGGCTGTCATTCCACTTTGGGACATGTCATTCCAGTCCCAGAACACTCCTGGAGCACCCTGGGGCTGTCATTCCACTCTGGGACATGTCATTCCAGTCCCAGAACACTCCTGCAGCACCCTGGGGCTGTCATTTCACTCTGGGACATGTCATTCCTGTCCCTGCACATTCCTGCTGCACCCTGGGGCTGTCATTCCACTCTGGGACATATCATTGCAGTCCCAGAACACTCCTGGAGCACCCTGGGGCTGTCATTCCACTCTGGGACATGTCATTCCAGTCCCAAAACACTCCTGGAACACCCTGGGGCTGTCATTCCACTCTGGGACATGTCATTCCAGTCCCTGCACACTCTTTCTGCACCCTGGGGCTGTCATTCCACTCTGGGACATGTCATTCCAGTCCCAGCATACTCCTGGAGCACCCTGGGGCTGTCATTCCACTCCGTGGCCTCTCTGTCCTGTCCATGGACTCTCCTGCTACACCCTGGGGCTGTCATTCCACTCTGGGACATGTCATTCCTGTCCCAGAACACTTCTGGAGCTCCCTGAGGCTGTCATTCCACTTCGTGGCCTCTCCTTCCTGTCCCTGCACTCTCCTGCTGCACCCTGGGGCTGTTATTCCACTAAGTGGTCCGTCATTCCAGTCCCTGGACTGTCCTGCTGCACCCTTGGGCTGTCATTCCACTCTGGGACCTGTCATTCCAGTCCCTGCACACTCCTGCTGCACCCTGGGGCTGTCATTCCACTTTGGGACATGTCATTCCAGTCCCAGAACACTCCTGGAGCACCCTGGGGCTGTCATTCCACTCTGGGACATGTCATTCCAGTCCCAGAACACTCTTTCTGCACCCTGGGGCTGTCATTCCACTCTGGGACATGTCATTCCAGTCCCTGAACACTCCTGGAGCACCCTGGAGCTGTCATTCCACTCTGGGACATGTCATTCCAGTCCCAGAACACTCCTGGAACACCCTGGGGCTGTCATTCCACTATGGGACATATCATTCCAGTCCCAGAACACTCCTGCTGCACCCTGGGGCTGCCATTCCACTCTGGGACATGTCATTCCAGTCCCAGAACACTTCTGGAGCACCCTGGGGCTGTCATTCCACTCTGGGACATGTCATTCCAGTCCCTGAACACTCCTGGAGCACCCTGGAGCTGTCATTCCACTCTGGGACATGTCATTGCAGTCCCAGAACACTCCTGGAGCACCCTGGGGCTGTCATTCCACTCTGGGACATGTCATTCCAGTCCCAAAACACTCCTGGAACACCCTGGGGCTGTCATTTCACTCTGGGACATGTCATTCCTGTCCCTGCACATTCCTGCTGCACCCTGGGGCTGTCATTCCACTCTGGGACATATCATTGCAGTCCCAGAACACTCCTGGAGCACCCTGGGGCTGTCATTCCACTCTGGGACATGTCATTCCAGTCCCAAAACACTCCTGGAACACCCTGGGGCTGTCATTCCACTCTGGGACATGTCATTCCAGTCCCTGCACACTCTTTCTGCACCCTGGGGCTGTCATTCCACTCTGGGACATGTCATTCCAGTCCCAGCATACTCCTGGAGCACCCTGGGGCTGTCATTCCACTCCGTGGCCTCTCTGTCCTGTCCATGGACTCTCCTGCTACACCCTGGGGCTGTCATTCCACTCTGGGACATGTCATTCCTGTCCCAGAACACTTCTGGAGCTCCCTGAGGCTGTCATTCCACTTCGTGGCCTCTCCTTCCTGTCCCTGCACTCTCCTGCTGCACCCTGGGGCTGTTATTCCACTAAGTGGTCCGTCATTCCAGTCCCTGGACTGTCCTGCTGCACCCTTGGGCTGTCATTCCACTCTGGGACCTGTCATTCCAGTCCCTGCACACTCCTGCTGCACCCTGGGGCTGTCATTCCACTTTGGGACATGTCATTCCAGTCCCAGAACACTCCTGGAGCACCCTGGGGCTGTCATTCCACTCTGGGACATGTCATTCCAGTCCCAGAACACTCTTTCTGCACCCTGGGGCTGTCATTCCACTCTGGGACATGTCATTCCAGTCCCTGAACACTCCTGGAGCACCCTGGAGCTGTCATTCCACTCTGGGACATGTCATTCCAGTCCCAGAACACTCCTGGAACACCCTGGGGCTGTCATTCCACTATGGGACATATCATTCCAGTCCCAGAACACTCCTGCTGCACCCTGGGGCTGCCATTCCACTCTGGGACATGTCATTCCAGTCCCAGAACACTTCTGGAGCACCCTGGGGCTGTCATTCCACTCTGGGACATGTCATTCCAGTCCCTGAACACTCCTGGAGCACCCTGGAGCTGTCATTCCACTCTGGGACATGTCATTGCAGTCCCAGAACACTCCTGGAGCACCCTGGGGCTGTCATTCCACTCTGGGACATGTCATTCCAGTCCCTGCACACTCTTTCTGCACCCTGGGGCTGTCATTCCACTCTGGGACATGTCATTCCAGTCCCAGCATACTCCTGGAGCACCCTGGGGCTGTCATTCCACTCCGTGGCCTCTCTGTCCTGTCCATGGACTCTCCTGCTGTACCCTGGGGCTGTCATTCCACTCTGGGACATGTCATTCCAGGCCCAGAACACTCCTGGAGCACCCTGGGGCA
The DNA here is from genome assembly GCA_029375565.1 of Gekko gecko. Classification (NCBI taxonomy): domain Eukaryota; kingdom Metazoa; phylum Chordata; class Lepidosauria; order Squamata; family Gekkonidae; genus Gekko; species Gekko gecko. Next base: position 81,052 of record JAPDNY010000117.1, on the reverse strand, counting down.
GTCATTCCACTCTGGGACATGTCATTCCAGTCCCAAAACACTCTTTCTGCACCCTGGGGCTGTCATTCCACTCTGGGACATGTCATTCCAGTCCCAAAACACTCTTTCTGCACCCTGGGGCTGTCATTCCACTCTAGGACATGTCATTCCAGTCCCAGAACACTTCTGGAGCTCCCTGAGGCTGTCATTCCACTTCGTGGCCTCTCCTTCCTGTCCCTGCACTCTCCTGCTGCACCCTGGGGCTGTTATTCCACTGAGTGGTCCGTCATTCCAGTCCCTGGACTGTCCTGCTGCACCCTGGGGCTGTCATTCCACTCTGGGACATGTCATTCCAGTCCCTGCACACTTCTGCTGCACCCTGGGGCTGTCATTCCACTTTGGGACATGTCATTCCAGTCCCAGAACACTCCTGGAGCACCCTGGGGCTGTCATTCCACTCTGGGACATGTCATTCCAGTCCCAGAACACTCCTGGAGCACCCTGGGGCTGTCATTCCACTCTGGGACATGTCATTCCAGTCCCAGAACACTCCTGCAGCACCCTGGGGCTGTCATTTCACTCTGGGACATGTCATTCCTGTCCCTGCACACTCCTGCTGCACCCTGGGGCTGTCATTCCACTCTGGGACATGTCATTGCAGTCCCAGAACACTCCTGGAGCACCCTGGGGCTGTCATTCCACTCTGGGACATTTCATTCCAGTCCCAAAACACTCCTGGAACACCCTGGGGCTGTCATTCCACTCTGGGACATGTCATTCCAGTCCCTGCACACTCTTTCTGCACCCTGGGGCTGTCATTCCACTCTGGGACATGTCATTCCAGTCCCAGCATACTCCTGGAGCACCCTGGGGCTGTCATTCCACTCCGTGGCCTCTCTGTCCTGTCCATGGACTCTCCTGCTACACCCTGGGGCTGTCATTCCACTCTGGGACATGTCATTCCAGTCCCTGCACACTCCTGCTGCACCCTGGGGCTGTCATTCCACTCTGGGACATGTCATTCCCGTCTCCTGAAACTCCTGCAGCACCCTGGGGCTGTCATTCCACTCTGTGGCCTCTCATTCCTGTCCCTGCATACTCCTGCTGCATCCTGGGGCTGTCATTCCACTTTGGGACATGTCATTCCAGTCCCAGAACACTCCTGCAGCACCCTGGGGCTGTCATTCCACTCTGGGACATGTCATTGCAGTCCCAGAACACTCCTGGAGCACCCTGGGGCTGTCATTCCACTCTGGGACATGTCATTCCAGTCCCTGCAAACTCTTTCTGCACCCTGGGGCTGTCATTCCACTCTGGGACATGTCATTCCAGTCCCAGCATACTCCTGGAGCACCCTGGGTCTGTCATTCCACTCCGTGGCCTCTCTGTCCTGTCCATGGACTCTCCTGCTGCACCCTGGGGCTGTCATTCCACTCTGGGACATGTCATTCCAGGCCCAGAACACTCCTGGAGCACCCTGGGGCTGTCATTCCACTCTGGGACATGTCATTCCAGTCCCTGCACACTCGTTCTGCACCCTGGGGCTGTCATTCCACTCTGGGACATGTCATTCCAGTCCCAGCATACTCCTGGAGCACCCTGGGGCTGTCATTCCACTCTGTGGCCTCTCTGTCCTGTCCATGGACTCTCCTGCTGCACCCTGGGGCTGTCATTCCACCCTGGGACATGTCATTCCAGGCCCAGAACACTCCTGGAGCACCCTGGGGCTGTCATTCCACTCTGGGACATGTCATTCCAGTCCCAGAACACTCCTGGAGCAACCTGAGGCTGTCATTCCACTTCGTGTCCTCTCCTTCCAGTCCCTGCACTCTCCTGCTGCACCCTGGGGCTGTCGTTCCACTGAGTGGTCCGTCATTCCAGTCCCTGGACTGTCCTGCTGCACCCTGGGGCTGTCATTCCACTCTGGGACCTGTCATTCCAGTCCCTGCACACTCCTGCTGCACCCTGGGGCTGTCATTCCATTTTGGGACATGTCATTCCAGTCCCAGAACACTCCTGGAGCACCCTGGGGCTGTCATTCCACTCTGGGACATGTCATTCCAGTCCCAGAACACTCCTGCAGCACCCTGGGGCTGTTATTCCACTGAGTGGTCCGTCATTCCAGTCCCTGGACTGTCCTGCTGCACCCTGGGGCTGTCATTCCACTCTGGGACATGTCATTCCAGTCCCTGCACACTCCTGCTGCACCCTGGGGCTGTCATTCCACTTTGGGACATGTCATTCCAGTCCCAGAACACTCCTGGAGCACCCTGGGGCTGTCATTCCACTCTGGGACATGTCATTCCAGTCCCAGAGCACTCCTGCAGCACCCTGGGGCTGTCATTTCACTCTGGGACATGTCATTCATGTCCCTGCACACTCCTGCTGCACCCTGGGGCTGTCATTCCATTCTGGGACATGTCATTGCAGTCCCAGAACACTCCTGGAGCACCCTGGGGCTGTCATTCCACTCTGGGACATATCATTCCAGTCCCAAAACACTCCTGGAACACCCTGGGGCTGTCATTCCACTCTGGGACATGTCATTCCAGTCCCTGCACACTCTTTCTGCACCCTGGGGCTGTCATTCCACTCTGGGACATGTCATTCCAGTCCCAGCATACTCCTGGAGCACCCTGGGGCTGTCATTCCACTCCGTGGCCTCTCTGTCCTGTCCATGGACTCTCCTGCTACACCCTGGGGCTGTCATTCCACTCTGGGACATGTCATTCCAGTCCCAGAACACTTCTGGAGCTCCCTGAGGCTGTCATTCCACTTCGTGGCCTCTCCTTCCTGTCCCTGCACTCTCCTGCTGCACCCTGGGGCTGTCATTCCACTCTGGGACCTGTCATTCCAGTCCCTGCACACTCCTGCTGCACCCTGGGGCTGTCATTCCACTTTGGGACATGTCATTCCAGTCCCAGAACACTCCTGGAGCACCCTGGGGCTGTCATTCCACTCTGGGACATGTCATTCCAGTCCCAGAACACTCTTTCTGCACCCTGGGGCTGTTATTCCACTCTGGGACATGTCATTCCAGTCCCTGAACACTCCTGGAGCACCCTGGAGCTGTCATTCCACTCTGGGACATGTCATTCCAGTCCCAGAACACTCCTGGAACACCCTGGGGCTGTCATTCCACTCTGGGACATATCATTCCAGTCCCAGAACACTCCTGCTGCACCCTGGCGCTGCCATTCCACTCTGGGACATGTCATTCCAGTCCCAGAACACTTCTGGAGCACCCTGGGGCTGTCATTCCACTCTGGGACATGTCATTCCAGTCCCTGAACACTCCTGGAGCACCCTGGAGCTGTCATTCCACTCTGGGACATGTCATTGCAGTCCCAGAACACTCCTGGAGCACCCTGGGGCTGTCATTCCACTCTGGGACATGTCATTCCAGTCCCTGCACACTCTTTCTGCACCCTGGGGCTGTCATTCCACTCTGGGACATGTCATTCCAGTCCCAGCATACTGCTGGAGCACCCTGGGGCTGTCATTCCACTCCGTGGCCTCTCTGTCCTGTCCATGGACTCTCCTGCTGCACCCTGGGGCTGTCATTCCACTCTGGGACATGTCATTCCAGGCCCAGAACACTCCTGGAGCACCCTGGGGCTGTCATTCCACTCTGGGACATGTCATTCCAGTCCCAAAACACTCTTTCTGCACCCTGGGGCTGTCATTCCACTCTGGGACATGTCATTCCAGTCCCAGCATACTCCTGGAGCACCCTGGGGCTGTCATTCCACTCCGTGGCCTCTCTGTCCTGTCCATGGACTCTCCTGCTGCACCCTGGGGCTGTCATTCCACTCTGGGACATGTCATTCCAGGCCCAGAACACTCCTGGAGCACCCTGGGGCTGTCATTCCACTCTGCGACATGTCATTCCAGTCCCAGAACACTTCTGGAGCTCCCTGGGGCTGTTATTCCACTAAGTGGTCCGTCATTCCAGTCCCTGGACTGTCCTGCTGCACCCTGGGGCTGTTATTCCACTGAGTGGTCCGTCATTCCAGTCCCTGGACTGTCCTGCTGCACCCTGGGGCTGTCATTCCACTCTGGGACCTGTCATTCCAGTCCCTGCACATTCCTGCTGCACCCTGGGGCTGTCATTCCACTTTGGGACATGTCATTCCAGTCCCAGAACACTCCTGCAGCACCCTGGGGCTGTTATTCCACTGAGTGGTCCGTCATTCCAGTCCCTGGACTGTCCTGCTGCACCCTGGGGCTGTCATTCCACTCTGGGACATGTCATTCCAGTCCCTGCACACTCCTGCTGCACCCTGGGGCTGTCATTCCACTTTGGGACATGTCATTCCAGTCCCAGAACACTCCTGGAGCACCCTGGGGCTGTCATTCCACTCTGGGACATGTCATTCCAGTCCCAGAACACTCCTGCAGCACCCTGGGGCTGTCATTTCACTCTGGGACATGTCATTCCTGTCCCTGCACACTCCTGCTGCACCCTGGGGCTGTCATTCCATTCTGGGACATGTCATTGCAGTCCCAGAACACTCCTGGAGCACCCTGGGGCTGTCATTCCACTCTGGGACATATCATTCCAGTCCCAAAACACTCCTGGAACACCCTGGGGCTGTCATTCCACTCTGGGACATGTCATTCCAGTCCCTGCACACTCTTTCTGCACCCTGGGGCTGTCATTCCACTCTGGGACATGTCATTCCAGTCCCAGCATACTCCTGGAGCACCCTGGGGCTGTCATTCCACTCCGTGGCCTCTCTGTCCTGTCCATGGACTCTCCTGCTACACCCTGGGGCTGTCATTCCACTCTGGGACATGTCATTCCAGTCCCAGAACACTTCTGGAGCTCCCTGAGGCTGTCATTCCACTTCGTGGCCTCTCCTTCCTGTCCCTGCACTCTCATGCTGCACCCTGGGGCTGTCATTCCACTCTGGGACCAGTCATTCCAGTCCCTGCACACTCCTGCTGCACCCTGGGGCTGTCATTCCACTTTGGGACATGTCATTCCAGTCCCAGAACACTCCTGGAGCACCCTGGGGCTGTCATTCCACTCTGGGACATGTCATTCCAGTCCCAGAACACTCTTTCTGCACCCTGGGGCTGTCATTCCACTCTGGGACATGTCATTCCAGTCCCTGAACACTCCTGGAGCACCCTGGAGCTGTCATTCCACTCTGGGACATGTCATTCCAGTCCCAGAACACTCCTGGAACACCCTGGGGCTGTCATTCCACTCTGGGACATATCATTCCAGTCCCAGAACACTCCTGCTTCACCCTGGCGCTGCCATTCCACTCTGGGACATGTCATTCCAGTCCCAGAACACTTCTGGAGCACCCTGGGGCTGTCATTCCACTCTGGGACATGTCATTCCAGTCCCTGAACACTCCTGGAGCACCCTGGAGCTGTCATTCCACTCTGGGACATGTCATTGCAGTCCCAGAACACTCCTGGAGCACCCTGGGGCTGTCATTCCACTCTGGGACATGTCATTCCAGTCCCTGCACACTCTTTCTGCACCCTGGGGCTGTCATTCCACTCTGGGACATGTCATTCCAGTCCCAGCATACTGCTGGAGCACCCTGGGGCTGTCATTCCACTCCGTGGCCTCTCTGTCCTGTCCATGGACTCTCCTGCTGCACCCTGGGGCTGTCATTCCACTCTGGGACATGTCATTCCAGGCCCAGAACACTCCTGGAGCACCCTGGGGCTGTCATTCCACTCTGGGACATGTCATTCCAGTCCCAAAACACTCTTTCTGCACCCTGGGGCTGTCATTCCACTCTGGGACATGTCATTCCAGTCCCAGCATACTCCTGGAGCACCCTGGGGCTGTCATTCCACTCCGTGGCCTCTCTGTCCTGTCCATGGACTCTCCTGCTGCACCCTGGGGCTGTCATTCCACTCTGGGACATGTCATTCCAGGCCCAGAACACTCCTGGAGCACCCTGGGGCTGTCATTCCACTCTGGGACATGTCATTCCAGTCCCAGAACACTTCTGGAGCTCCCTGGGGCTGTTATTCCACTAAGTGGTCCGTCATTCCAGTCCCTGGACTGTCCTGCTGCACCCTGGGGCTGTTATTCCACTGAGTGGTCCGTCATTCCAGTCCCTGGACTATCCTGCTGCACCCTGGGGCTGTCATTCCACTCTGGGACCTGTCATTCCAGTCCCTGCACATTCCTGCTGCACCCTGGGGCTGTCATTCCACTTTGGGACATGTCATTCCAGTCCCAGAACACTCCTGCAGCACCCTGGGGCTGTTATTCCACTGAGTGGTCCGTCATTCCAGTCCCTGGACTGTCCTGCTGCACCCTGGGGCTGTCATTCCACTCTGGGACATGTCATTCCAGTCCCTGCACACTCCTGCTGCACCCTGGGGCTGTCATTCCACTTTGGGACATGTCATTCCAGTCCCAGAACACTCCTGGAGCACCCTGGGGCTGTCATTCCACTCTGGGACATGTCATTCCAGTCCCAGAACACTCCTGCAGCACCCTGGGGCTGTCATTTCACTCTGGGACATGTCATTCCTGTCCCTGCACACTCCTGCTGCACCCTGGGGCTGTCATTCCACTCTGGGACATGTCATTGCAGTCCCAGAACACTCCTGGAGCACCCTGGGGCTGTCATTCCACTCTGGGACATGTCATTCCAGTCCCAAAACACTCCTGAAACACCCTGGGGCTGTCATTCCACTCTGGGACATGTCATTCCAGTCCCTGCACACTCTTTCTGCACCCTGGGGCTGTCATTCCACTCTGGGACATGTCATTCCAGTCCCAGCATACTCCTGGAGCACCCTGGGGCTGTCATTCCACTCCGTGGCCTCTCTGTCCTGTCCATGGACTCTCCTGCTACAACCTGGGGCTGTCATTCCACTCTGGGACATGTCATTCCAGTCCCAGAACACTTCTGGAGCTCCCTGAGGCTGTCATTCCACTTCGTGGCCTCTCCTTCCTGTCCCTGCACTCTCCTGCTGCACCCTGGGGCTGTTATTCCACTAAGTGGTCCGTCATTCCAGTCCCTGGACTGTCCTGCTGCACCCTGGGGCTGTCATTCCACTCTGGGACCTGTCATTCCAGTCCCTGCACACTCCTGCTGCACCCTGGGGCTGTCATTCCACTTTGGGACATGTCATTCCAGTCCCAGAACACTCCTGGAGCACCTTGGGGCTGTCATTCCACTCTGGGACATGTCATTCCAGTCCCAGAACACTCCTGCAGCACCCTGGGGCTGTCATTTCACTCTGGGACATGTCATTCCTGTCCCTGCACACTCCTGCTGCACCCTGGGGCTGTCATTCCACTCTGGGACATGTCATTGCAGTCCCAGAACACTCCTGGAGCACCCTGGGGCTGTCATTCCATTCTGGGACATGTCATTCCAGTCCCTGCACACTCTTTCTGCACCCTGGGGCTGTCATTCCACTCTGGGACATGTCATTCCAGTCCCAGCATACTCCTGGAGCACCCTGGGGCTGTCATTCCACTCCGTGGCCTCTCTGTCCTGTCCATGGACTCTCCTGCTGCACCCTGGGGCTGTCATTCCACCCTGGGTCATGTCATTCCAGGCCCAGAACACTCCTGGAGCACCCTGGGGCTGTCATTCCACTCTGGGACATGTCATTCCAGTCCCAGAACACTCCTGCTGCCCCCAAGGGGCTGTCATTCCACTTTGAGACATGTCATTCCAGTCCCTGAACACTTCTGGTGCACCCTGGGGCTGTCATTCCACTCTGGGACATGTCATTCCAGGCCCAGAACACTCCTGGAGCACCCTGGGGCTGTCATTCCACTCTGGGACATGTCATTCCAGTCCCAGAACACTCCTGGAGCACCCGGGGGCTGTCATTCCACTCTGGGACATGTCATTCCAGTCCCAGAACACTCCTGCTGCCCCCAAGGGGCTGTCATTCCACTTTGGGACATGTCATTCCAGTCTCCAGAAACTCCTGCAGCACCCTGGGGCTGTCATTCCATTCCGTGGCCTCTCATTCCTGTCCCTGCACACTCCTGGAGCACCCTGGGGCTGTCATTCCACTCTGGGACATGTCATTCCAGTCCCAGAACACTCCTGGAGCACCCTGGGGCTGTCATTCCACTCTGGGACATGTCATTCCAGTCCCAAAACACTCCTGGAACACCCTGGGGCTGTCATTCCACTCTGGGACATGTCATTCCAGTCCCTGCACACTCCTGCTGCACCCTGGGGCTGTCATTCCACTCTGGGACATGTCATTGCAGTCCCAGAACACTACTGGAGCACCCTGAGGCTGTCATTCCACTCTGGGACATGTCATTCCAGTCCCAGAACACTCCTGGAGCACCCTGGGGCTGTCATTCCACTCTGGGACATGTCATTCCAGTCCCAGAACACTCCTGGAGCACCCTGGGGCTGTCATTCCACTCTGGGACATGTAATGCCAGTCCCAGAACACTTCTGGAGCACCCAGGGGCTGTCATTCCACTCCGTGGCCTCTCCGTCCTGTCCCTGGACTCTCCTGCTGCACCCTGGGGCTGTCATTCCACTTTGTGGCCTCTCCTTCCTGTCCCTACACTCTCCTGCTACACCCTGGGGCTGTCATTCCACTCTGGGACATGTCATTCCAGGCCCAGAACACTCCTGGAGCACCCGGGGGCTGTCATTCCACTCTGGGACATGTCATTCCAGTCCCAGAACACTCCTGCTGCCCCCAAGGGGCTGTCATTCCACTTTGGAACATGTCATTCCAGTCTCCAGAAACTCCTGCAGCAACTTGGGGCTGTCATTCCAGTCCGAGGCCTCTCATTCCAGTCCCTGCACACTCCTGCTGCACCCTGGGGCTGTCATTCCACTCTGGGACATGTCATTCCAGTCCCTGCACACTCCTGCTGCACCCTGGGGCTGTCATTCCACTCTGGGACATGTCATTCCAGTCCCAGAACACTCCTGGAGCACCCTGGGGCTGTCATTCCACTCTGGGACATGTCATTCCAGTCCCAGAACACTCCTGCTGCACCCTGGGGCTGTCATTCCACTCCGTGGCCTCTCATTCCTGTCCGTGCACACTCCTGCTGCACCCTGGGGCTGTCATTCCAATCTGTGACATGTCATTCCAGTCCCAGAACACTCCTGGAGTGCCCTGGGGCTGTCATTCCACTCTGAGACATGTCATTCCAGTCCCAGACCACACCTGGAACACCCTGGGGCTGTCATTCCACTCTGTGACATGTCATTCCAGTCCCAGAACACTCCTGGAGCACCCTGGGGCTGTCATTCCACTCTGTGGCCTCTCATTCCTGTCCCTGCACACTCCTGCTGCACCCTGGGGCTGTCATTCCACTCTGGGACATGTCATTGCAGTCCCAGAACACTCCTGGAGCACCCTGGGGCTGTCATTCCACTCTGGGACATGTCATTCCAGTCCCTGCACACTCTTTCTGCACCCTGGGGCTGTCATTCCACTCTGGGACATGTCATTCCAGTCCCAGACCACACCTGGAACACCCTGGGGCTGTCATTCCACTCTGTGACATGTCATTCCACTCCCAGACCACACCTGGAACACCCTGGGGCTGTCATTCCATTCTGGGACATGTCATTCCAGTCCCAGAACACTCCTGGAACACCCTGGGGCTGTCATTCCACTCTGTGGCCTCTCATTCCTGTCCCTGCACACTCCTGCTGCACCCTGGGGCTGTCATTCCACTCTGGGACATGTCGTTGCAGTCCCAGAACACTTCTGGAGCACCCTGGGGCTGTCATTCCACTCTGGGACATGTCATTCCAGTCCCAGAACACTTCTGGAGCACCCTGGGGCTGTCATTCCACTCTGGGACATGTCATTCCAGTCCCAGAACACTCCTGCTGCCCCAAAGGGGCTGTCATTCCACTTTGGGACATGTCATTCCAGTCCCAGAACACTTCTGGTGCACCCTGGGGCTGTCATTCCAATCCGTGGCCTCTCATTCCTGTCCCTGCACACTCCTGCTGCAACCTGGGGCTGTCATTCCACTCTGGGACATGTCGTTGCAGTCCCAGAACACTCCTGGAGCAACCTGGGGCTGTCATTCCACTCTGGGAAATGTCATTTCAGTCCCTGGACTCTCCTGCAGCACCCTGGGGCTGTCATTCCACTATGGGACATGTCATTCCAGTCCCAGAACACTCCTGGAGCATCCTGGGGCTGTCATTCCACTATGGGACATGTCATTCCAGTCCCAGAACACTCCTGGAGCATCCTGGGGCTGTCATTCCACTCTGGGACATGTCATTCCAGTCCCAGAACACTCCTGCTGCACCCAGGGGCTGTCATTCCACTCTGGGACATGTCATTCCAGTCCCAGAACACTCCTGCAGCACCCTGGGGCTGCCATTCCACTCTGGGACATGCCAATCCAGTCCCAGAACACTTCAGGAGCACCCTGGGGCTGTCATTCCACTCTGGGACATGTCATTCCAGTCCCAGAACACTTCTGGAGCTCCCTGAGGCTGTCATTCCACTTCGTGGCCTCTCCTTCCTGTCCCTGCACTCTCCTGCTGCACCCTGCGGCTGTTATTCCACTGAGTGGTCCGTCATTCCAGTCCCTGGTCTGTCCTGCTGCACCCTGGGGCTGTCATTCCACTCTGGGACATGTCATTCCAGTCCCTGCACACTCCTGCTGCACCCTGGGGCTGTCATTCCACTTTGGGACATGTCATTCCAGTCCCAGAACACTCCTGCAGCACCCTGGGGCTGTCATTTCACTCTGGGACATGTCATTCCTGTCCCTGCACACTCCTGCTGCACCCTGGGGCTGTCATTCCACTCTGGGACATGTCATTGCAGTCCCAGAACACTCCTGGAGCACCCTGAGGCTGTCATTCCACTCTGGGACATGTCATTCCAGTCCCTGCACACTCTTTCTGCACCCTGGGGCTGTCATTCCACTCTGGGACATGTCATTCCAGTCCCAGCATACTCCTGGAGCACCCTGGGGCTGTCATTCCACTCAGTGGCCTCTCTGTCCTGTCCATGGACTCTCCTGCTGCACCCTGGGGCTGTCATTCCACTCTGGGACATGTCATTCCAGGCCCAGAACACTCCTGGAGCACCCTGGGGCTGTCATTCCACGCTGGGACATGTCATTCCAGTCCCAGAACACTTCTGGAGCTCCCTGAGGCTGTCATTCCCACTTCGTGGCCTCTCCTTCCTGTCCCTGCACTCTCCTGCTGCACCCTGGGGCTGTTATTCCACTGAGTGGTCCGTCATTCCAGTCCCTGGACTGTCCTGCTGCACCCTGTGGCTGTCATTCCACTCTGGGACATGTCATTCCAGTCCCTGCACACTCTTTCTGCACCCTTGGGCTGTCATTCCACTCTGGGACATGTCATTCCAGTCCCAGCATACTCCTGGAGCACCCTGGGGCTGTCATTCCACTCTGGGACATATCATTCCAGGCCCAGAACACTCCTGGAGCACCCTGGGGCTGTCATTCCACTCTGGGACATGTCATTCCAGTTCCAGAACACTTCTGGAGCAACCTGAGGCTGTCATTCCACTTCGTGGCCTCTCCTTCCTGTCCCTGCACTCTCCTGCTGCACCCTGGGGCTGTCATTCCACTCCGTGGCCTCTCATTCCTCTCCCTGAACTCTCCTGCTGCACCCTGGTTCTGTCATTCCACTCCGTGGCCTCTCATTCCTGTCCCTGCACACTCCTGGAGCACCCTGGGGCTTTCATTCCACTCCGTGGCCTCTCATTCCTCTCCCTTTACTCTCCTGCTGCACCCTGGGGCTGTCATTCCACTCCGTGGCCTCTCCTTCCTGTCCCTGCACTCTCCTGCTGCACCCTGGGGCTGTCATTCCACTCCGTGGCCTCTCATTTCTGTCCCTGCAGACTCCTGCTGCACCCTGGGGCTGTCATTCCACTCTGGGACATGTCATTCCAGTGCCAGAACATGTCAGAAATGCTTCTTTAATGTTTCTCACTGAATCCATTGTTATGTGTTCCCTAACCTGCTTTGATGCTTTGCGCTTGCGTAGCTATGCAGGCAGAAACGTGGGAGCTTCTTCCCTGCCGCTTTTCCTTATCAAGGTGGCCTTGAATGTAGGCCTTGGGCTATTCTCGTGTTGCTGAGAATTTTCCAGTCCTGGGAAGGCAGAGGGAGGGAGAAAGTAGTCTCCCGCTCATGAAGTATATCTCCCGCCGGGAGTTTCCCGCGCGCGCGCTCATATTTCATTTGCTAGGCGCTTTTTCGCATCACACTATAAGTTAGCTTGCATTGCCTTGCCCCCCATTCCTGAGAACGACCTCCTACTGTGGGTTTTAGCAAGATTATCCAATAAAACCTTTCTTTGCATAAGAATGCCTGGATCTACTTGTTATTGAACCTGAAAAACACTTCTAGAGCACCCTGAGGCTGTCATTCCACTTCGTGGCCTCTCCTTCCTGTCCCTGCACTCTCCTTCTGCACCCTGGGGATGTCATTCCACTCTGTGGCCTCTCCTTCCTGTCCCTGCACTCTCCTGCTGCACCCTGGGGCTGTCATTCCACTCCGTGGCCTCTCCTTCCTGTCCATGCACTCTCCTGCTGCACCCTGGGGCTGTCATTCCACTCCGTGGCCTCTCCTTCCTGTCCCTGCACTTCCTTCTGCACCCTGGGGCTGTCATTCCACTCCGTGGCCTCTCCTTCCTGTCCCTGCACTCTCCTGCTGCACCCTGGGGCTGTCATTCCACTTCGTGGCCTCTCCTTCCTGTCCCTGCACTCTCCTGCTGTATGCTGGGGCTGTCATTCCACTCCGTGGCCTCTCCTTCCTGTCCCTGCACTCTCCTTCTGCACCCTGGGGCTGTCATTCCACTCCGTGGCCTCTCCTTCCTGTCCCTGCACTCTCCTGCTGCACCCTGGGGCTGTCATTCCACTCCGTGGCCTCTTATTTCTGTCCCTGCAGACTCCTGCTGCACCCTGGGGATGTCATTCCACTCTGGGACATGTCATTCCAGTGCCAGAACACTTCTGGAGCACCCTGAGGCTGTCATTCCACTTCGTGGCCTCTCCTTCCTGTCCCTGCACTCTCCTGCTGCACGCTGGGGCTGTGCATTCCACTCCGTGGCCTCTCCTTCCTGTTCCTGCACTCTCCTTCTGCACCCTGGGGATGTCATTCCACTCTGTGGCCTCTCATTCCTGTCCCTGCACTCTCCTGTTGCACCCTGAGGCTGTCATTCCACTCTGGGACATGTCATTCCAGTCTCCAGAAACTACTGCAGCACCTTGGGGCTGTCATTCCACTCCGTGGCCTCTCATTCCTGTCCCTGCACTCTCCTTCTGCACCCTGGGGATGTCATTCCACTCTGTGGCCTCTCCTTCCTGTCCCTGCACTCTCCTGCTGCACCCTGGGGCTGTCATTCCACTTCGTGGCCTCTCCTTCCTGTCCCTGCACTCTCCTGCTGTACGCTGGGGCTGTCATTCCACTTCGTAGCCTCTCCTTCCTGTCCCTGCACTCTCCTGCTGTACGCTGGGGCTGTCATTCCACTCCATGGCCTCTCCTTCCTGTCCCTGCACTATCCTTCTGCACCCTGGGGCTGTCATTCCACTCCGTGGCCTCTCCTTCCTGTCCCTGCACTCTCCTGCTGCACCCTGGGGCTGTCATTCCACTCCGTGGCCTCTCATTTCTGTCCCTGCAGACTCCTGCTGCACCCTGGGGCTGTCATTCCACTCCGTGGCCTCTCATTCCTGTCCCTGCACACTCCTGCTGCACCCTGGGGCTGTCATTCCACTCTGTGACATGTCATTCCAGTCCCAGAACACTCCTTCCTCTCCCTGCATTCTCCTGCTGCACGCTGGGGCTGTCATTCCACTCCGTGGCCTCTCTGTCCTGTCCATGGACTCTCCTGCTGCACCCTGGGGCTGTCATTCCACTCTGGGACATGTCATTCCAAGCCCAGAACTCTCCTGGAGCACCCTGGGGCTGTCATTCCACTCTGGGACATGTCATTCCAGTCCCAGCATACTCCTGGAGCACCCTGGGGCTGTCATTCCACTCCGTGGCCTCTCTGTCCTGTCCATGGACTCTCCTGCTGCACCCTGGGGCTGTCATTCCACTCTGGGACATGTCATTCCAAGCCCAGAACACTCCTGGAGCACCCTGGGGCTGTCATTCCACTCTGGGACATGTCATTCCAGTCCCAGAACACTTCTGGAGCTCCCTGAGGCTGTCATTCCACTTCGTGGCCTCTCCTTCCTGTCCCTGCATTCTCCTGCTGCACGCTGGGGCTGTCATTCCACTCCGTGGCCTCTCCTTCCTGTCCCTGCACTCTCCTTCTGCATCCTGGGGATGTCATTCCACTCTGTGGCCTCTCATTCCTGTCCCTGCACTCTCCTGTTGCACCCTGAGGCTGTCATTACACTCTGGGACATGTCATTCCAGTCTCCAGAAACTCCTGCAGCACCTTGGGGCTGTCATTCCAGTCCGAGGCCTCTCATTCCAGTCCCTGCACACTCCTGCTGCACCCTGGGGCTGTCATTCCACTCTGGGACATTTCATTCCAGTCCCAGAACACTCCTGGAGCACCCTGGGGCTGTCATTCCACTCTGGGAAATGTCATTCCAGTCCCAGAACTCTCCTGGAGCACCCTGGGGCTGTCATTCCACTCTGGGACATGTCATTCCAGTCCCAGCATACTCCTGGAGCACCCTGGGGCTGTCATTCCACTCCGTGGCCTCTCTGTCCTGTCCATGGACTCTCCTGCTGCACCCTGGGGCTGTCATTCCACTCTGGGACATGTCATTCCAGTCCCAGAACACTTCTGGAGCTCCCTGAGGCTGTCATTCCACTTCGTGGCCTCTCCTTCCTCTCCCTGCATTCTCCTGCTGCACCCTGGGGCTGTTATTCCACTGAGTGGTCCGTCATTCCAGTCCCTGGACTGTCCTGCTGCACCCTGGGGCTGTCATTCCACTCCGTGGCCTCTCATTCCTGTCCCTGCACACTCCTGCTGCACCCTGGGGCTGTCATTCCACTTTGGGACATGTCATTCCAGTCCCAGAACACTCCTGTAGCACCCTGGGGCTGTCATTCCACTCTGGGACATGTCATTCCAGTCCCAAAACACTCATGGAACAGCCTGGGGCTGTCATTCCACTCTGGGACATGTCATTCCAGTCCCTGCACACTCCTGCTGCACCCTGGGGCTGTCATTCCACTCTGGGACATGTCATTGCAGTCCCAGAACACTACTGGAGCACCCTGAGGCTGTCATTCCACTCTGGGACATGTCATTCCAGTCCCAGAACACTCCTGGAACACCCTGGGGCTGTCATTCCACTCTGGGACATGTCATTCCAGTCCCCGAACACTCCTGCAGCACCCTGGGGCTGCCATTCCACTCTGGGACTTGCCAATCCAGTCCCAAAACACTTCTGGAACACCCTGGGGCTGTCATTCCACTCTGGGACATGTCATTCCAGTCCCAGAACACTTCTGGAGCTCCCTGATGTTGTCATTCCACTTCGTAGCCTCTCCTTCCTGTCCCTACACTCTCCTGCTACACCCTGGGGCTGTCATTCCACTCTGGGACATGTCATTCCAGTCCCAGAACACTCCTGGAGCACCCTGGGGCTGTCATTCCACTCTGGGACATGTCATTCCAGTCTCCTGAAACTCCTGCAGCACCCTGGGGCTGTCATTCCACTCTGTGGCCTCTCATTCCTGTCCCTGCACACTCCTGCTGCACCCTGGGGCTGTCATTCCACTCTGGGACATGTCATTCCAGTCCCAGAACACTCCTGGAGCACCCTGGGGCTGTCATTCCACTCTGGGAAATGTCATTTCAGTCCCCGAACACTCCTGCAGCACCCTGGGGCTGTCATTCCACTGAGTGGTCCCTCATTCCAGTCCCTGCACACTCCTGCTGCACCCTGGGGCTGTCATTCCACTCTGGGACATGTCATTCCAGGCCCAGAACACTCCTGGAGCAGCCTGGGGCTGTCATTCCACTCTGGGACATGTCATTCCAGCCCCAGAACACTCCTGCTGCCCCCAAGGGGCTGTCATTCCACTTTGGGACATGTCATTCCAGTCCCAGAACACTTCTGGTGCACCCTGGGGCTGTCATTCCACTCCGTGGCCTCTCTGTCCTGTCCATGGACTCTCCTGCTACACCCTGGAGCTGTCATTCCAATCTGGGACATGTCATTCCAGTCCCAGAACACTCCTGGAGCACCCTGGGGCTGTCATTCCACTCTGGGACATGTCATTCCAGTCTCCTGAAACTCCTGCAGCAGCCTGGGGCTGTCATTCCACTCTGTGGCCTCTCATTCCAGTCCCAGAACACTCCTGCTGCCCCCAAGGGGCTGTCATTCCACTTTGGGACATGTCATTCCAGTCCCAGAACACTTCTGGTGCACCCTGGGGCTGTCATTCCACTCCGTGGCCTCTCATTCCTGTCCCAGAACACTCTTGGAGCACCCTGGGGCTGTCATTCCACTCTTGGACATGTCATTCCACTCCCAGAACACTCCTGGAGCACCCTGGGGCTGTCATTCCACTCTGGGACATGTCATTCCAGTCCCAGAACACTTCTGGAGCTCCCTGAGGCTGTCATTCCACTTCGTGGCCTTTCCTTCCTGTCCCTGCACTCTCCTGCTGCACCCTGGGGCTGTCATTCCACTCCGTGGCCTCTCATTCCTCTCCCTGAACTCTCCTGCTGCACCCTGGTTCTGTCATTCCACTCCGTGGCCTCTCATTCCTGTCCCTGCACACTCCTGGAGCACCCTGGGGCTTTCATTCCACTCCGTGGCCTCTCCTTCCTGTCCCTGCACGCTCCTGCTGCACCCTGGTTCTGTCATTCCACTCCGTGGCCTCTCATTCCTGTCCCAGAACACTTCTGGAGCTCCCTGAGGCTGTCATTCCACTTCGTGGCCTTTCCTTCCTGTCCCTGCACTCTCCTGCTGCACCCTGGGGCTGTCATTCCACTCCGTGGCCTCTCATTCCTCTCCCTGAACTCTCCTGCTGCACCCTGGTTCTTTCATTCCACTCCGTGGCCTCTCCTTCCTGTCCCTGCACTCTCCTGCTGCACCCTGGGGCTGTCATTCCACTCCGTGGCCTCTCATTTCTGTCCCTGCAGACTCCTGCTGCACCCTGGGGCTGTCATTCCACTCTGGGACATGTCATGCCAATGCCAGAACATGTCAGAAATGCTTCTTTAATGTTTCTCACTGAATCCATTGTTATGTGTTCCCTAACCTGCTTTGATGCTTTGCGCTTGCGTAGCTATGCAGGCAGAAACGTGGGAGCTTCTTCCCTGCCGTTTTCCTTATCAAGGTGGCCTTGAATGTAGGCCTTGGGCTATTCTCGTGTTGCTGAGAATTTTCCAGTTCTGGGAAGGCAGATGGAGGGGAAAGTAGTCTCCCGCTCATGAAGTATATCTCCCGCCGGAAGTTTCCCGCGCGCGCACTCATATTTCATTTGCTAGGCGCTTTTTCGCATCACACTATAAGTTAGCTTGCATTGCCTTGCCCCCCCATTCCTGACAACGACCTTCTACTGTGGGTTTTAGCAAGATTATCCAATAAAACCTTTCTTTGCATAAGAATGCCTGGATCTACTTGTTATTGAACCTGACAAACACTTCTGGAGCACCCTGAGGCTGTCATTCCACTTCGTGGCCTCTCCTTCCTGTCCCTGCACTCTCCTTCTGCACCCTGGGGATGTCATTCCACTCTGTGGCCTCTCCTTCCTGTCCCTCCACTCTCCTGCAGCACCCTGGGGCTGTCATTCCACTCCGTGGCCTCTCCTTCCTGTCCATGCACTCTCCTGCTGCACCCTGGGGCTGTCATTCCACTCCGTGGCCTCTCCTTCCTGTCCCTGCACTCTCCTTCTGCACCCTGGGGATGTCATTCCACTCTGTGGCCTCTCCTTCCTGTCCCTGCACTCTCCTGCTGCACCCTGGGGCTGTCATTCCACTCCGTGGCCTCTCCTTCCTGTCCCTGCACTCTCCTGCTGCACCCTGGGGCTGTCATTCCACTTCGTGGCCTCTCCTTCCTGTCCCTGCACTCTCCTGCTGCACCCTGAGGCTGTCATTCCACTCCGTGGCCTCTCCTTCCTATCCCTGCACTCTACTTCTGCACCCTGGGGATGTCATTCCACTCTGTGGCCTCTCCTTCCTGTCATTGCACTCTCCTGCTGCACCCTGGGGCTGTCATTCCACTCCGTGGCCTCTCCTTCCTGTCCCTGCACTCTCCTGCTGTACGCTGGGGCTGTCATTCCACTCCGTGGCCTCTCCTTCCTGTCCCTGCACTCTCCCTCTGCACCCGGGGGCTGTCATTCCACTCCGTGGCCTCTCCTTCCTGTCCCTGCACTCTCCTGCTGCACCCTGGGGCTGTCATTCCACTTCGTGGCCTCTCCTTCCTGTCCCTGCACTCTCCTGCTGTACGCTGGGGCTGTCATTCCACTCCGTGGCCTCTCCTTCCTGTCCCTGCACTCTCCTTCTGCACCCTGGGGCTGTCATTCCACTCCGTGGCCTCTCCTTCCTGTCCCTGCACTCTCCTGCTGCACCCTGGGGCTGTCATTCCACTCCGTGGCCTCTCATTTCTGTCCCTGCAGACTCCTGCTGCACCCTGGGGATGTCATTCCACTCTGGGACATGTCATTCCAGTGCCAGAACACTTCTGGAGCACCCTGAGGCTGTCATTCCACTTCGTGGCCTCTCCTTCCTGTCCCTGCACTCTCCTGCTGCACGCTGGGGGTGTCATTCCACTCCGTGGCCTCTCCTTCCTGTCCCTGCACTCTCCTTCTGCACCCTGGGGCTGTCATTCCACTCCGTGGCCTCTCCTTCCTGTCCCTGCACTCTCCTGCTGCACCCTGGGGCTGTCATTCCACTCCGTGGCCTCTCATTTCTGTCCCTGCAGACTCCTGCTGCACCCTGGGGATGTCATTCCACTCTGGGACATGTCATTCCAGTGCCAGAACACTTCTGGAGCACCCTGAGGCTGTCATTCCACTTCGTGGCCTCTCCTTCCTGTCCCTGCACTCTCCTTCTGCACCCTGGGGATGTCATTCCACTCTGTGGCCTCTCATTCCTGTCCCTGCACTCTCCTGTTGCACCCTGAGGCTGTCATTCCACTCTGGGACATGTCATTCCAGTCTCCAGAAACTCCTGCAGCACCTTGGGGCTGTCATTCCACTCCGTGGCCTCTCATTCCTGTCCCTGCACTCTCCTTCTGCACCCTGGGGATGTCATTCTACTCTGTGGCCTCTCCTTCCTGTCCCTGCACTCTCCTGCTGCACCCTGGGGCTGTCATTCCACTTCGTGGCCTCTCCTTCCTGTCCCTGCACTCTCCTGCTGTACGCTGGGGCTATCATTCCACTTCGTAGCCTCTCCTTCCTGTCCCTGCACTCTCCTGCTGTACGCTGGGGCTGTCATTCCACTCCATGGCCTCTCCTTCCTGTCCCTGCACTATCCTTCTGCACCCTGGGGCTGTCATTCCACTCCGTGGCCTCTCCTTCCTGTCCCTGCACTCTCCTGCTGCACCCTGGGGCTGTCATTCCACTCCGTGGCCTCTCCTTCCTGTCCCTGCACTCTCCTTCTGCACCCTGGGGATGTCATTCCACTCTGTGGCCTCTCATTCCTGTCCCTGCACTCTCCTGTTGCACCCTGAGGCTGTCATTCCACTCTGGGACATGTCATTCCAGTCTCCAGAAACTCCTGCAGCACCTTGGGGCTGTCATTCCACTCCGTGGCCTCTCATTCCTGTCCCTGCACTCTCCTTCTGCACCCTGGGGATGTCATTCTACTCTGTGGCCTCTCCTTCCTGTCCCTGCACTCTCCTGCTGCACCCTGGGGCTGTCATTCCACTTCGTGGCCTCTCCTTCCTGTCCCTGCACTCTTCTGCTGTACGCTGGGGCTGTCATTCCACTTCGTAGCCTCTCCTTCCTGTCCCTGCACTCTCCTGCTGTACGCTGGGGCTGTCATTCCACTCCATGGCCTCTCCTTCCTGTCCCTGCACTATCCTTCTGCACCCTGGGGCTGTCATTCCACTCCGTGGCCTCTCCTTCCTGTCCCTGCACTCTCCTGCTGCACCCTGGGGCTGTCATTCCACTCCGTGGCCTCTCATTTCTGTCCCTGCAGACTCCTGCTGCACCCTGGGGCTGTCATTCCACTCTGGGACATGACATTCCAGTGCCAGAACACTTCTGGAGCACCCTGAGGCTGTCATTCCACTTCGTGGCCTCTCCTTCCTGTCCCTGCACTTTCCTTCTGCACCCTGGGGCTGTCATTCCACTCTGGGACATGTCATTCCAGTCCCAGAACACTCCTGGAGCACCCTGGGGCTGTCATTCCACTCTGGGACATGTCATTCCAGTCCCAGAACACTCCTGAGGCACTCTGGGGCTGTCATTCCACTCTGGGACATGTCATTCCAGTCCCAGAACACTCCTGCTGCCCCCAAGGGGCTGTCATTCCACTTTGGGACATGTCATTCCAGTCCCAGAACACTTCTGGTGCACCTTGGGGCTGTCATTCCACTCCTTGGCCTCTCATTCCTGTCCCTGCACTCTCCTGCTGCACCCTGGGGCTGTCATTCCACTCCGTGGCCTCTCATTCCTGTCCCTGCACACTCCTGCTGCACCCTGGGGCTGTCATTCCACTCTGTGACATGTCATTCCAGTCCCAGAACACTCCTGGAGTGCCCTGGGGCTGTCATTCCACTCTGAGACATGCCATTCCAGTCCCAGAACACACCTGGAACACCCTGGGGCTCTCATTCCACTCTGTGACATGTCATTCCAGTCCCAGAACACTCCTGCTGCACCCTGGGGCTGTCATTCCACTCTGTGACATGTCATTCCAGTCCCAGAACACTCCTGGAGTGCCCTGGGGCTGTTATTCCACTCTGAGACATGTCATTCCAGTCCCAGAACACACCTGGAACACCCTGGGGCTGTCATTCCACTCTGTGACATGTCATTCCAGTCCCAGAACACACCTGGAACACCCTGGGGCTGTCATTCCACTCTGTGACATGTCATTCCAGTCCCAGAACACTCCTGGAACACCCTGGGGCTGTCATTCCACTCTGGGACATGTCATTCCAGTCCCAGAACACTTCTGGAGCACCCTGGGGCTGTCATTCCACTCTGTGGCCTCTCCTTCCTGTCCCTGCACTCTCCTGCTGCACCCTGGGGCTGTCATTCCACTCCGTGGCCTCTCATTTCTGTCCCTGCAGACTCCTGCTGCACCCTGGGGCTGTCATTCCACTCTGGGACATGTCATTCCAGTCTCAGAACACTCCTGGAGCAGCCTGGGGCTGTCATTCCACTCTGGGACATGTCATTCCAGTCCCAGAACACTCCTGCTGCCCCCAAGGGGCTGTCATTCCACTTTGGGACATGTCATTCCAGTCCCAGAACACTTCTGGTGCACCCTGGGGCTGTCATTCCACTCCGTGGCCTCTCATTCCAGTGCCAGAACACTTCTGGAGCACCCTGAGGGCTGTCATTCCACTTCGTGGCCTCTCCTTCCTGTCCCTGCACTCTCCTTCTGCACCCTGGGGATGTCATTCCACTCTGTGGCCTCTCCTTCCTGTCCCTGCACTTTCCTGCTGCACGCTGGGGCTGTCATTCCAGTCCGTGGCCTCTCCTTCCTGTCCCTGCACTCTCCTTCTGCACCCTGGGGATGTCATTCCACTCTGTGGCCTCTCATTCCTGTCCCTGCACTCTCCTGTTGCACCCTGAGGCTGTCATTACACTCTGGGACATGTCATTCCAGTCTCCAGAAACTCCTGCAGCACCTTGGGGCTGTCATTCCAGTCCGAGGCCTCTCATTCCAGTCCCTGCACACTCCTGCTGCACCCTGGGGCTGTCATTCAACTCTGGTACATGTCATTCCTGTCCCAGAACACTCCTGGAGCACCCTGGGGCTGTCATTCCACTCTGGGACATGTCATTCCAGTCCCAGAACACTCCTGGAGCACCCTGGGGCTGTCATTCCACTCTGGGACATGTCATTCCAGTCCCAGCATACTCCTGGAGCACCCTGGGGCTGTCATTCCACTCCGTGGCCTCTCTGTCCTGTCCATGGACTCTCCTGCTGCACCCTGGGGCTGTCATTCCACTCTGGGACATGTCATTCCAGTCCCAGAACACTTCTGGAGCTCCCTGAGGCTGTCATTCCACTTCGTGGCCTCTCCTTCCTGTCCCTGCACTCTCATGCTGCACCCTGGGGCTGTTATTCCACTGAGTGGTCCGTCATTCCAGTCCCTGGACTGTACTGCTGCACCCTGGGGCTGTCATTCCACTTTGGGACATGTCATTCCAGTCCCTGCACACTCCTGCTGCACCCTGGGACTGTCATTCCACTTTGGGACATGTCATTCCAGTCCCAGAACACTCCTGGAGCACCCTGGGGCTGTCATTCCACTCTGGGACATGTCATTCCAGTCCCAGAACACTCCTGGAGCACCCGGGGGCTGTCATTCCACTCTGGGACATGTCATTCCAGTCCCAGAACACTCCTGCTGCCCCCAAGGGGCTGTCATTCCACTTTGGGACATGTCATTCCAGTCTCCAGATACTCCTGCAGCACCCTGGGGCTGTCATTCCACTCCGTGGCCTCTCATTCCTGTCCCTGCACACTCCTGCTGCACCCTGGGGCTGTCATTCCACTCTGGGACATGTCATTCCAGTCCCAAAACACTCCTGCTGCACCCTGGGGCTGTCATTCCACTCTGGGACATGTCATTGCAGTCCCAGAACACTACTGGAGCACCCTGAGGCTGTCATTCCACTCTGGGACATGTCATTCCAGTCCCAGAACACTCCTGGAACACCCTGAGGCTGTCATTCCACTCTGGGACATGTCATTCCAGTCCCCGAACACTCCTGCAGCACCCTGGGGCTGCCATTCCACTCTGGGACTTGCCAATCCAGTCCCAAAACACTTCTGGAACACCCTGGGGCTGTCATTCCACTCTGGGACATGTCATTCCAGTCCCAGAACACTTCTGGAGCTCCCTGAGGCTGTCATTCCACTTCGTGGCCTCTCCTTCCTGTCCCTACACTCTCCTGCTACACCCTTTGTCTGTCATTCCACTCTGGGACATGTCATTCCAGTCCCAGAACACTCCTGGAGCACCCTGGGGCTGTCATTCCACTCTGGGACATGTCATTCCAGTCTCCTGAAACTCCTGCAGCACCCTGGGGCTGTCATTCCACTCTGTGGCCTCTCATTCCTCTCTCTGCACACTCCTGCTGCACCCTGGGGCTGTCATTCCACTCTGGGACATGTCGTTGCAGTCCCAGAACACTCCTGGAGCACCCTGGGGCTGTCATTCCACTCTGGGAAATGTCATTTCAGTCCCCGAAAACTCCTGCAGCACCCTGGGGCTGTCATTCCACTGAGTGGTCCCTCATTCCAGTCCCTGCACACTCCTGCTGCACCCTGGGGCTGTCATTCCACTCTGGGACATGTCATTCCAGTCTCAGAACACTCCTGGAGCAGCCTGGGGCTGTCATTCCACTCTGGGACATGTCATTCCAGTCCCAGAACACTCCTGCTGCCCCCAAGGGGCTGTCATTCCACTTTGGGACATGTCATTCCAGTCCCAGAACACTTCTGGTGCACCCTGGGGCTGTCATTCCACTCCGTGGCCTCTCATTCCTGTCCCAGAACACTCTTGGAGCACCCTGGGGCTGTCATTCCACTCTTGGACATGTCATTCCACTCCCAGAACACTCCTGGAGCACCCTGGGGCTGTCATTCCACTCTGGGACATGTCATTCCAGTCCCAGAACACTTCTGGAGCTCCCTGAGGCTGTCATTCCACTTCGTGGCCTTTCCTTCCTGTCCCTGCACTCTCCTGCTGCACCCTGGGGCTGTCATTCCACTCCGTGGCCTCTCATTCCTGTCCCTGCACACTCCTGGAGCACCCTGGGGCTTTCATTCCACTCCGTGGCCTCTCCTTCCTGTCCCTGCACTCTCCTGCTGCACCCTGGTTCTGTCATTCCACTCCGTGGCCTCTCATTCCTGTCCCAGAACACTTCTGGAGCTCCCTGAGGCTGTCATTCCACTTCGTGGCCTTTCCTTCCTGTCCCTGCACTCTCCTGCTGCACCCTGGGGCTGTCATTCCACTCCGTGGCCTCTCATTCCTCTCCCTGAACTCTCCTGCTGCACCCTGGTTCTGTCATTCCACTCCGTGGCCTCTCATTCCTGTCCCTGCACTCTCCTGCTGCACCCTGGGGCTGTCATTCCACTCCGTGGCCTCTCATTTCTGTCCCTGCAGACTCCTGCTGCACCCTGGGGCTGTCATTCCACTCTGGGACATGTCATTCCAATGCCAGAACATGTCAGAAATGCTTCTTTAATGTTTCTCACTGAATCCATTGTTATGTGTTCCCTAACCTGCTTTGATGCTTTGCGCTTGCGTAGCTATGCAGGCAGAAACGTGGGAGCTTCTTCCCTGCCGCTTTTCCTTATCAAGGTGGCCTTGAATGTAGGCCTTGGGCTATTCTCGTGTTGCTGAGAATTTTCCAGTCCTGGGAAGGCAGAAGGAGGGGGAAAGTAGTCTCCCGCTCATGAAGTATATCTCCCGCCGGGAGTTTCCGCGCGCGCGCTCATATTTCATTTGCTAGGCGCTTTTCGCATCACACTATAAGTTAGCTTGCATTGCCTTGCCCCCCATTCCTGACAACGACCTCCTACTGTGGGTTTTAGCAAGATTATGCAATAAAACCTTTCTTTGCATAAGAATGCCTGGATCTACTTGTTATTGAACCTGACAAACACTTCTGGAGCACCCTGAGGCTGTCATTCCACTTCGTGGCCTCTCCTTCCTGTCCCTGCACTCTCCTTCTGCACCCTGGGGATGTCATTCCACTCTGTGGCCTCTCCTTCCTGTCCCTGCACTCTCCTGCTGCACCCTGGGGCTGTCATTCCACTCCGTGGCCTCTCCTTCCTGTCCATGCACTCTCCTGCTGCACCCTGGGGCTGTCATTCCACTCCGTGGCCTCTCCTTCCTGTCCCTGCACTCTCCTTCTGCACCCTGGGGATGTCATTCCACTCTGTGGCCTCTCCTTCCTGTCCCTGCACTCTCCTGCTGCACCCTGGGGCTGTCATTCCACTCCGTGGCCTCTCCTTCCTGTCCCTGCACTCTCCTGCTGCACCCTGGGGCTGTCATTCCACTTCGTGGCCTCTCCTTCCTGTCCCTGCACTCTCCTGCTGCACCCTGAGGCTGTCATTCCACTCCGTGGCCTCTCCTTCCTATCCCTGCACTCTCCTTCTGCACCCTGGGGATGTCATTCCACTCTGTGGCCTCTCCTTCCTGTCATTGCACTCTCCTGCTGCACCCTGGGGCTGTCATTCCACTTCGTGGCCTCTCCTTCCTGTCCCTGCACTCTCCTGCTGTACGCTGGGGCTGTCATTCCCACTCCGTGGCCTCTCCTTCCTGTCCCTGCACTCTCCTTCTGCACCCTGGGGCTGTCATTCCACTCCGTGGCCTCTCCTTCCTGTCCCTGCACTCTCCTGCTGCACCCTGGGGCTGTCATTCCACTTCGTGGCCTCTCCTTCCTGTCCCTGCACTCTCCTGCTGTACGCTGGTGCTGTCATTCCACTCCGTGGCCTCTCCTTCCTGTCCCTGCACTCTCCTTCTGCACCCTGGGGCTGTCATTCCACTCCGTGGCCTCTCCTTCCTGTCCCTGCACTCTCCTGCTGCACCCTGGGGCTGTCATTCCACTCCGTGGCCTCTCATTTCTGTCCCTGCAGACTCCTGCTGCACCCTGGGGATGTCATTCCACTCTGGGACATGTCATTCCAGTGCCAGAACACTTCTGGAGCACCCTGAGGCTGTCATTCCACTTCGTGGCCTCTCCTTCCTGTCCCTGCACTCTCTTGCTGCACGCTGGGGCTGTCATTCCACTCCGTGGCCTCTCCTTCCTGTCCCTGCACTCTCCTTCTGCACCCTGGGGATGTCATTCCACTCTGTGGCCTCTCATTCCTGTCCCTGCACTCTCCTGTTGCACCCTGAGGCTGTCATTCCACTCTGGGACATGTCATTCCAGTCTCCAGAAACTCCTGCAGCACCTTGGGGCTGTCATCCCACTCCGTGGCCTCTCATTCCTGTCCCTGCACTCTCCTTCTGCACCCTGGGGATGTCATTCCACTCTGTGGCCTCTCCTTCCTGTCCCTGCACTCTCCTGCTGCACCCTGGGGCTGTCATTCCACTTCGTGGCCTCTCCTTCCTGTCCCTGCACTCTCCTGCTGTACGCTGGGGCTGTCATTCCACTTCGTAGCCTCACCTTCCTGTCCCTGCACTCTCCTGCTGTACGCTGGGGCTGTCATTCCACTCCATGGCCTCTCCTTCCTGTCCCTGCACTATCCTTCTGCACCCTGGGGCTGTCATTCCACTCCGTGGCCTCTCCTTCCTATCCCTGCACTCTCCTTCTGCACCCTGGGGATGTCATTCCACTCTGTGGCCTCTCCTTCCTGTCATTGCACTCTCCTGCTGCACCCTGGGGCTGTCATTCCACTTCGTGGCCTCTCCTTCCTGTCCCTGCACTCTCCTGCTGTACGCTGGGGCTGTCATTCCACTCCGTGGCCTCTCCTTCCTGTCCCTGCACTCTCCTTCTGCACCCTGGGGCTGTCATTCCACTCCGTGGCCTCTCCTTCCTGTCCCTGCACTCTCCTGCTGCACCCTGGGGCTGTCATTCCACTTCGTGGCCTCTCCTTCCTGTCCCTGCACTCTCCTGCTGTACGCTGGGGCTGTCATTCCACTCCGTGGCCTCTCCTTCCTGTCCCTGCACTCTCCTTCTGCACCCTGGGGCTGTCATCTCCACTCCGTGGCCTCTCCTTCCTGTCCCTGCACTCTCCTGCTGCACCCTGGGGCTGTCATTCCACTCCGTGGCCTCTCATTTCTGTCCCTGCAGACTCCTGCTGCACCCTGGGGATGTCATTCCACTCTGGGACATGTCATTCCAGTGCCAGAACACTTCTGGAGCACCCTGAGGCTGTCATTCCACTTCGTGGCCTCTCCTTCCTGTCCCTGCACTCTCTTGCTGCACGCTGGGGCTGTCATTCCACTCCGTGGCCTCTCCTTCCTGTCCCTGCACTCTCCTTCTGCACCCTGGGGATGTCATTCCACTCTGTGGCCTCTCATTCCTGTCCCTGCACTCTCCTGTTGCACCCTGAGGCTGTCATTCCACTCTGGGACATGTCATTCCAGTCTCCAGAAACTCCTGCAGCACCTTGGGGCTGTCATTCCACTCCGTGGCCTCTCATTCCTGTCCCTGCACTCTCCTTCTGCACCCTGGGGATGTCATTCCACTCTGTGGCCTCTCCTTCCTGTCCCTGCACTCTCCTGCTGCACCCTGGGGCTGTCATTCCACTTCGTGGCCTCTCCTTCCTGTCCCTGCACTCTCCTGCTGTACGCTGGGGCTGTCATTCCACTTCGTAGCCTCTCCTTCCTGTCCCTGCACTCTCCTGCTGTACGCTGGGGCTGTCATTCCACTCCATGGCCTCTCCTTCCTGTCCCTGCACTATCCTTCTGCACCCTGGGGCTGTCATTCCACTCCGTGGCCTCTCCTTCCTGTCCCTGCACTCTCCTGCTGCACCCTGGGGCTGTCATTCCACTCTGGGACATGACATTCCAGTGCCAGAACACTTCTGGAGCACCCTGAGGCTGTCATTCCACTTCGTGGCCTCTCCTTCCTGTCCCTGCACTTTCCTGCTGCACGCTGGGGCTGTCATTCCACTCCGTGGCCTCTCCTTCCTGTCCCTGCACTCTCCTTCTGCACCCTGGGGCTGTCATTCCACTCCGTGGCCTCTCCTTCCTGTCCATGCACTCTCCTGCTGCACCCTGGGGCTGTCATTCCACTCCGTGGCCTCTCCTTCCTGTCCCTGCACTCTCCTTCTGCACCCTGGGGATGTCATTCCACTCTGTGGCCTCTCCTTCCTGTCCCTGCACTCTCCTGCTGCACCCTGGGGCTGTCATTCCACTCCGTGGCCTCTCCTTCCTGTCCCTGCACTCTCCTGCTGCACCCTGGGGCTGTCATTCCACTTCGTGGCCTCTCCTTCCTGTCCCTGCACTCTCCTGCTGCACCCTGAGGCTGTCATTCCACTACGTGGCCTCTCCTTCCTATCCCTGCACTCTCCTTCTGCACCCTGGGGATGTCATTCCACTCTGTGGCCTCTCCTTCCTGTCATTGCACTCTCCTGCTGCACCCTGGGGCTGTCATTCCACTTCGTGGCCTCTCCTTCCTGTCCCTGCACTCTCCTGCTGTACGCTGGGGCTGTCATTCCACTCCGTGGCCTCTCCTTCCTGTCCCTGCACTCTCCTGCTGCACCCTGGGGCTGTCATTCCACTCCGTGGCCTCTCCTTCCTGTCCCTGCACTCTCCTGCTGCACCCTGGGGCTGTCATTCCACTTCGTGGCCTCTCCTTCCTGTCCCTGCACTCTCCTGCTGTACGCTGGGGCTGTCATTCCACTCCGTGGCCTCTCCTTCCTGTCCCTGCACTCTCCTTCTGCACCCTGGGGCTGTCATTCCACTCCGTGGCCTCTCCTTCCTGTCCCTGCACTCTCCTGCTGCACCCTGGGGCTGTCATTCCACTCCGTGGCCTCTCATTTCTGTCCCTGCAGACTCCTGCTGCACCCTGGGGATGTCATTCCACTCTGGGACATGTCATTCCAGTGCCAGAACACTTCTGGAGCACCCTGAGGCTGTCATTCCACTCCGTGGCCTCTCTTTCCTGTCCCTGCACTCTCCTGCTGCACGCTGGGGCTGTCATTCCACTCCGTGGCCTCTCCTTCCTGTCCCTGCACTCTCCTTCTGCACCCTGGGGATGTCATTCCACTCTGTGGCCTCTCATTCCTGTCCCTGCACTCTCCTGTTGCACCCTGAGGCTGTCATTCCACTCTGGGACATGTCATTCCAGTCTCCAGAAACTCCTGCAGCACCTTGGGGCTGTCATTCCACTCCGTGGCCTCTCATTCCTGTCCCTGCACTCTCCTTCTGCACCCTGGGGATGTCATTCCACTCTGTGGCCTCTCCTTCCTGTCCCTGCACTCTCCTGCTGCACCCTGGGGCTGTCATTCCACTTCGGGGCCTCTCCTTCCTGTCCCTGCACTCTCCTGCTGTACGCTGGGGCTGTCATTCCACTTCGTAGCCTCTCCTTCCTGTCCCTGCACTCTCCTACTGTACGCTGGGGCTGTCATTCCACTCCATGGCCTCTCCTTCCTGTCCCTGCACTATCCTTCTGCACCCTGGGGCTGTCATTCCACTCCGTGGCCTCTCCTTCCTGTCCCTGCACTCTCCTGCTGCACCCTGGGGCTGTCATTCCACTCCGTGGCCTCTCATTTCTGTCCCTGCAGACTCCTGCTGCACCCTGGGGCTGTCATTCCACTCTGGGACATGACATTCCAGTGCCAGAACACTTCTGGAGCACCCTGAGGCTGTCATTCCACTTCGTGGCCTCTCCTTCCTGTCCCTGCACTTTCCTGCTGCACGCTGGGGCTGTCATTCCACTCCGTGGCCTCTCCTTCCTTTCCCTGCACTCTCCTTCTGCACCCTGGGGATGTCATTCCACTCTGTGGCCTCTCATTCCTGTCCCTGCACTCTCCTGTTGCACGCTGAGGCTGTCATTCCACTCTGGGACATGTCATTCCAGTCTCCAGAAACTCCTGCAGCACCTTGGGGCTGTCATTCCAGTCCGAGGCCTCTCATTCCAGTCCCTGCACACTCCTGCTGCACCCTGGGGCTGTCATTCCACTCTGGGACATGTCATTCCAGTCCCAGAACACTCCTGGAGCACCCTGAGGCTGTCATTCCACTCTGGGACATGTCATTCCAGTCCCAGAACACTCCTGGAGCACCCTGGGGCTGTCATTCCACTCTGGGACATGTCATTCCTGTCCCAGAACACTCCTGCTGCCCCCAAGGGGCTGTCATTCCACTTTGGGACATGTCATTCCAGTCCCAGAACACTTCTGGTGCACCTTGGGGCTGTCATTCCACTCCTTGGCCTCTCATTCCTGTCCCTGCACTCTCCTGCTGCACCCTGGGGCTGTCATTCCACTCCGTGGCCTCTCATTCCTGTCCCTGCACACTCCTGCTGCACCCTTGGGCTGTCATTCCACTCTGTGACATGTCATTCCACTTCCAGAACACTCCTGGAGTGCCCTGGGGCTGTCATTCCACTCTGAGACATGTCATTCCAGTCCCAGAACACACCTGGAACACCCTGGGGCTGTCATTCCACTCTGTGACATGTCATTCCAGTCCCAGAACACTCCTGCTGCACCCTGGGGCTGTCATTCCACTCTGTTACATGTCATTCCAGTCCCAGAACACTCCTGGAGTGCCCTGGGGCTGTCATTCCACTCTGAGACATGTCATTCCAGTCCCAGAACACACCTGGAACACCCTGGGGCTGTCATTCCACTCTGTGACATGTCATTCCAGTCCCAGAACACACCTGGAACACCCTGGGGCTGTCATTCCACTCTGTGACATGAAATTCCAGTCCCAGAACACTCCTGGAACACCCTGGGGCTGTCATTCCACTCTGGGACCTGTCATTCCAGTCCCAGAACACTTCTGGAGCACCCTGGGGCTGTCATTCCACTCCGTGGCCTCTCCTTCCTGTCCCTGCACTCTCCTGCTGCACCCTGGGGCTGTCATTCCACTCCGTGGCCTCTCATTCCTGTCCCTGCACACTCCTGCTGCACCCTGGGGCTGTCATTCCACTCTGTGACATGTCATTCCAGTCCCAGAACACACCTGGAACACCCTGGGGCTGACATTCCACTCTGTGACATGTCATTCCAGTCCCAGAACACTCCTGGAGCACCCTGGGGCTGTCATTCCACTCTGTGACATGTCATTCCAGTCCCAGAACACTCCTGGAGTGCCCTGGGGCTGTCATTCCACTCTGAGACATGTCATTCCAGTCCCAGAACACACCTGGAACACCCTGGGGCTGTCATTCCACTCTGTGACATGTCATTCCAGTCCCAGAACACACCTGGAACACCCTGGGGCTGTCATTCCACTCTGTGACATGTCATTCCAGTCCCAGAACACTTCTGGAGCACCCTGGGGCTGTCATTCCTCTCCGTGGCCTCTCATTCCTGTCCCTGAACTCTCCTGCTGCACCCTGGGGCTGTCATTCCACTCCGTGGCCTCTCCTTCCTGTCCCTGCACTCTCCTGCTGCACCCTGGGGCTGTCATTCCACTCCATGGCCTCTCC
Source organism: Gekko gecko (assembly GCA_029375565.1). NCBI lineage: Eukaryota > Metazoa > Chordata > Lepidosauria > Squamata > Gekkonidae > Gekko > Gekko gecko. The sequence goes on along the minus strand of JAPDNY010000117.1, from coordinate 49,902 downwards.
TTCCTGTCCCTGCACTCTCCTGCTTCACCCTGAGGCTGTCATTCCACTCCATGGCCTCTCATTCCTGTCCCTGCACTCTCCTGCTTCACCCTGAGGCTGTCATTCCACTCTGGGACATGTCATTCCAGTCCCAGAACACACCTGGAACACCCTGGGGCTGTCATTCCACTCTGTGACATGTCATTCCAGTCCCAGAACACTCCTGGAACACCCTGGGGCTGTCATTCCACTCTGGGACCTGTCATTCCAGTCCCAGAAAACTTCTGGAGCACCCTGGGGCTGTCATTCCACTCCGTGGCCTCTCCTTCCTGTCCCTGCACTCTCCTGCTGCACCCTGGGGCTGTCATTCCACTCCGTGGCCTCTCATTCCTGTCCCTGCACACTCCTGGAGCACCCTGGGGCTGTCATTCCACTCTGTGACATGTCATTCCAGTCCCAGAACACTCCTGGAGTGCCCTGGGGCTGTCATTCCACTCTGAGACATGTCATTCCAGTCCCAGAACACACCTGGAACACCCTGGGGCTGTCATTCCACTCTGTGACATGTCATTCCAGTCCCAGAACACACCTGGAACACCCTGGGGCTGTCATTCCACTCTGTGACATGTCATTCCAGTCCCAGAACACTTCTGGAGCACCCTGGGGCTGTCATTCCTCTCCGTGGCCTCTCATTCCTGTCCCTGAACTCTCCTGCTGCACCCTGGGGCTGTCATTCCACTCCGTGGCCTCTCCTTCCTGTCCCTGCACTCTCCTGCTGCACCCTGGGGCTGTCATTCCACTCCATGGCCTCTCATTCCTGTCCCTGCACTCTCCTGCTTCACCCTGAGGCTGTCATTCCACTCCATGGCCTCTCATTCCTGTCCCTGCACTCTCCTGCTTCACCCTGAGGCTGTCATTCCACTCTGGGACATGTCATTCCAGTCCCAGAACACTTCTGGTGCCCCCAAGGGGCTGTCATTCCACTTTGGGACATGTCATTCCAGTCCCAGAACACTCCTGCTGCCCCCAAGGGGCTGTCATTCCACTTTGGGACATGTCATTCCAGTCCCAGAACACTTCTGGTGCACCTTGGGGCTGTCATTCCACTCCGTGGCCTCTCATTCCTGTCCCTGCACACTCCTGCTGCACCCTGGGGCTGTCATTCCACTCTGTGACATGTCATTCCAGTCCCAGAACACACCTGGAACACCCTGGGGCTGTCATTCTACTCTGTGACATGTCATTCCAGTCCCAGAACACTCCTGGAGCACCCTGGGGCTGTCATTCCACTCTGTGACATGTCATTCCAGTCCCAGAACACTCCTGGAGTGCCCTGGGAGCTGTCATTCCACTCTGAGACATGTCATTCCAGTCCCAGAACACACCTGGAACACCCTGGGGATGTCATTCCACTCTGTGACATGTCATTCCAGTCCCAGAACACACCTGGAACACCCTGGGGCTGTCATTCCACTCTGTGACATGTCATTCCAGTCCCAGAACACTTCTGGAGCACCCTGGGGCTGTCATTCCACTCCGTGGCCTCTCATTCCTGTCCCTGAACTCTCCTGCTGCACCCTGGGGCTGTCATTCCACTCCGTGGCCTCTCCTTCCTGTCCCTGCACTCTCCTGCTGCACCCTGGGGCTGTCATTCCACTCCATGGCCTCTCCTTCCTGTCCCTGCACTCTCCTGCTGCACCCTGGGGCTGTCATTCCACTCCATGGCCTCTCATTCCTGTCCCTGCACTCTCCTGCTTCACCCTGAGGCTGTCATTCCACTCCATGGCCTCTCCTTCCTGTCCCTGCACTCTCCTGCTGCACCCTGGGGCTGTCATTCCACTCCATGGCCTCTCATTCCTGTCCCTGCACTCTCCTGCTTCACCCTGAGGCTGTCATTCCACTCCATGGCCTCTCATTCCTGTCCCTGCACTCTCCTGCTTCACCCTGAGGCTGTCATTCCACTCCATGGCCTCTCATTCCTGTCCCTGCACTCTCCTGCTTCACCCTGAGGCTGTCATTCCACTCCATGGCCTCTCATTCCTGTCCCTGCACTCTCCTGCTTCACCCTGAGGCTGTCATTCCACTCTGGGACATGTCATTCCAGTCCCAGAACACTTCTGGTGCCCCCAAGGGGCTGTCATTCCACTTTGGGACATGTCATTCCAGTCCCAGAACACTCCTGCTGCCCCCAAGGGGCTGTCATTCCACTTTGGGACATATCATTCCAGTCCCAGAACACTTCTGGTGCACCTTGGGGCTGTCATTCCACTCCTTGGCCTCTCATTCCTGTCCCTGCACTCTCCTGCTGCAACCTGGGGCTGTCATTCCACTCCGTGGCCTCTCATTCCTGTCCCTGCACACTCCTGCTGCACCCTGGGGCTGTCATTCCACTCTGTGACATGTCATTCCAGTCCCAGAACACACCTGGAGCACCCTGGGGCTGTCATTCCACTATGTGACATGTCATTCCAGTCCCAGAACACTCCTGCTGCACCCTGGGGCTGTCATTCCACTCTGTGACATGTCATTCCAGTCCCAGAACACTCCTGGAGTGCCCTGGGGCTGTCATTCCACTCTGAGACATGTCATTCCAGTCCCGGAACACCCTGGGGCTGTCATTCCACTCTGTGACATGTCATTCCAGTCCCAGAACACTCCTGCAGCACCCTGGGGCTGTCATTCCACTCTGTGACATGTCATTCCAGTCCCAGAACACTCCTGGAGTGCCCTGGGGCTGTCATTCCACTCTGAGACATGTCATTCCAGTCCCAGAACACACCTGGAACACCCTGGGGCTGTCATTCCACTCTGTGACATGTCATTCCAGTCCCAGAACACACCTGGAACACCCTGGGGCTGTCATTCCACTCTGTGACATGTCATTCCAGTCCCAGAACACTCCTGGAACACCCTGGGGCTGTCATTCCACTCTGGGACATGTCATTCCAGTCCCAGAACACTTCTGGAGCACCCTGGGGCTGTCATTCCACTCCGTGGCCTCTCCTTCCTGTCCCTGCACTCTCCTGCTGCACCCTGGGGCTGTCATTCCACTCAGTGGCCTCTCCTTCCTGTCCCTGCACTCTCCTGCTGCACCCTGGGGCTGTCATTCCACTTCGTGGCCTCTCCTTCCTGTCCCTGCACTCTCCTGCTGTACGCTGGGGCTGTCATTCCACTCCGTGGCCTCTCCTTCCTGTCCCTGCACTCTCCTTCTGCACCCTGGGGCTGTCATTCCACTCCGTGGCCTCTCCTTCCTGTCCCTGCACTCTCCTGCTGCACCCTGGGGCTGTCATTCCACTCCGTGGCCTCTCATTTCTGTCCCTGCAGACTCCTGCTGCACCCTGGGGATGTCATTCCACTCTGGGACATGTCATTCCAGTGCCAGAACACTTCTGGAGCACCCTGAGGCTGTCATTCCACTTCGTGGCCTCTCTTTCCTGTCCCTGCACTCTCCTGCTGCACGCTGGGGCTGTCCTTCCACTCCGTGGCCTCTCCTTCCTGTCCCTGCACTCTCCTTCTGCACCCTGGGGATGTCATTCCACTCTGTGGCCTCTCATTCCTGTCCCTGCACTCTCCTGTTGCACCCTGAGGCTGTCATTCCACTCTGGGACATGTCATTCCAGTCTCCAGAAACTCCTGCAGCACCTTGGGGCTGTCATTCCACTCCGTGGCCTCTCATTCCTGTCCCTGCACTCTCCTTCTGCACCCTGGGGATGTCATTCCACTCTGTGGCCTCTCCTTCCTGTCCCTGCACTCTCCTGCTGCACCCTGGGGCTGTCATTCCACTCCGGGGCCTCTCCTTCCTGTCCCTGCACTCTCCTGCTGTACGCTGGGGCTGTCATTCCACTTCGTAGCCTCTCCTTCCTGTCCCTGCACTCTCCTACTGTACGCTGGGGCTGTCATTCCACTCCATGGCCTCTCCTTCCTGTCCCTGCACTATCCTTCTGCACCCTGGGGCTGTCATTCCACTCCGTGGCCTCTCCTTCCTGTCCCTGCACTCTCCTGCTGCACCCTGGGGCTGTCATTCCACTCTGGGACATGATATTCCAGTGCCAGAACACTTCTGGAGCACCCTGAGGCTGTCATTCCACTTCGTGGCCTCTCCTTCCTGTCCCTGCACTTTCCTGCTGCACGCTGGGGCTGTCATTCCACTCCGTGGCCTCTCCTTCCTTTCCCTGCACTCTCCTTCTGCACCCTGGGGATGTCATTCCACTCTGTGGCCTCTCATTCCTGTCCCTGCACTCTCCTGTTGCACCCTGAGGCTGTCATTCCACTCTGGGACATGTCATTACAGTCTCCAGAAACTCCTGCAGCACCTTGGGGCTGTCATTCCAGTCCGAGGCCTCTCATTCCAGTCCCTGCACACTCCTGCTGCACCCTGGGGCTGTCATTCCACTCTGGGACATGTCATTCCAGTCCCAGAACACTCCTGGAGCACCCTGGGGCTGTCATTCCACTCTGGGACATGTCATTCCAGTCCCAGAACACTCCTGGAGCACCCTGGGGCTGTCATTCCACTCTGGGACATGTCATTCCAGTCCCAGAACACTCCTGCTGCCCCCAAGGGGCTGTCATTCCACTTTGGGACATGTCATTCCAGTCCCAGAACACTTCTGGTGCACCTTGGGGCTGTCATTCCACTCCTTGGCCTCTCATTCCTGTCCCTGCACTCTCCTGCTGCACCCTGGGGCTGTCATTCCACTCCGTGGCCTCTCATTCCTGTCCCTGCACACTCCTGCTGCACCCTTGGGCTGTCATTCCACTCTGTGACATGTCATTCCACTCCCAGAACACTCCTGGAGTGCCCTGGGGCTGTCATTCCACTCTGAGACATGTCATTCCAGTCCCAGAACACACCTGGAACACCCTGGGGCTGTCATTCCACTCTGTGACATGTCATTCCAGTCCCAGAACACTCCTGCTGCACCCTGGGGCTGTCATTCCACTCTGTTACATGTCATTCCAGTCCCAGAACACTCCTGGAGTGCCCTGGGGCTGTCATTCCACTCTGAGACATGTCATTCCAGTCCCAGAACACACCTGGAACACCCTGGGGCTGTCATTCCACTCTGTGACATGTCATTCCAGTCCCAGAACACACCTGGAACACCCTGGGGCTGTCATTCCACTCTCTGACATGTCATTCCAGTCCCAGAACACTCCTGGAACACCCTGGGGCTGTCATTCCACTCTGGGACCTGTCATTCCAGTCCCAGAACACTTCTGGAGCACCCTGGGGCTGTCATTCCACTCCGTGGCCTCTCCTTCCTGTCCCTGCACTCTCCTGCTGCACCCTGGGGCTGTCATTCCACTCCGTGGCCTCTCATTCCTGTCCCTGCACACTCCTGCTGCACCCTGGGGCTGTCATTCCACTCTGTGACATGTCATTCCAGTCCCAGAACACACCTGGAACACCCTGGGGCTGACATTCCACTCTGTGACATGTCATTCCAGTCCCAGAACACTCCTGGAGCACCCTGGGGCTGTCATTCCACTCTGTGACATGTCATTCCAGTCCAAGAACACTCCTGGAGTGCCCTGGGGCTGTCATTCCACTCTGAGACATGTCATTCCAGTCCCAGAACACACCTGGAACACCCTGGGGCTGTCATTCCACTCTGTGACATGTCATTCCAGTCCCAGAACACACCTGGAACACCCTGGGGCTGTCATTCCACTCTGTGACATGTCATTCCAGTCCCAGAACACTTCTGGAGCACCCTGGGGCTGTCATTCCTCTCCGTGGCCTCTCATTCCTGTCCCTGAACTCTCCTGCTGCACCCTGGGGCTGTCATTCCACTCCGTGGCCTCTCCTTCCTGTCCCTGCACTCTCCTGCTGCACCCTGGGGCTGTCATTCCACTCCATGGCCTCTCCTTCCTGTCCCTGCACTCTCCTGCTGCACCCTGGGGCTGTCATTCCACTCCATGGCCTCTCATTCCTGTCCCTGCACTCTCCTGCTTCACCCTGAGGCTGTCATTCCACTCCATGGCCTCTCATTCCTGTCCCTGCACTCTCCTGCTTCACCCTGAGGCTGTCATTCCACTCTGGGACATGTCATTCCAGTCCCAGAACACTTCTGGTGCCCCCAAGGGGCTGTCATTCCACTTTGGGACATGTCATTCCAGTCCCAGAACACTCCTGCTGCCCCGAAGGGGCTGTCATTCCACTTTGGGACATGTCATTCCAGTCCCAGAACACTTCTGGTGCACCTTGGGGCTGGGTCATTCCACTCCGTGGCCTCTCATTCCTGTCCCTGCACACTCCTGCTGCACCCTGGGGCTGTCATTCCACTCTGTGACATGTCATTCCAGTCCCAGAACACACCTGGAACACCCTGGGGCTGTCATTCCACTCTGTGACATGTCATTCCAGTCCCAGAACACTCCTGGAGCACCCTGGGGCTGTCATTCCACTCTGTGACATGTCATTCCAGTCCCAGAACACTCCTGGAGTGCCCTGGGGCTGTCATTCCACTCTGAGACATGTCATTCCAGTCCCAGAACACACCTGGAACACCCTGGGGATGTCATTCCACTCTGTGACATGTCATTCCAGTCCCAGAACACACCTGGAACACCCTGGGGCTGTCATTCCACTCTGTGACATGTCATTCCAGTCCCAGAACACTTCTGGAGCACCCTGGGGCTGTCATTCCACTCCGTGGCCTCTCATTCCTGTCCCTGAACTCTCCTGCTGCACCCTGGGGCTGTCATTCCACTCCGTGGCCTCTCCTTCCTGTCCCTGCACTCTCCTGCTGCACCCTGGGGCTGTCATTCCACTCCATGGCCTCTCCTTCCTGTCCCTGCACTCTCCTGCTGCACCCTGGGGCTGTCATTCCACTCCATGGCCTCTCATTCCTGTCCCTGCACTCTCCTGCTTCACCCTGAGGCTGTCATTCCACTCCATGGCCTCTCCTTCCTGTCCCTGCACTCTCCTGCTGCACCCTGGGGCTGTCATTCCACTCCATGGCCTCTCATTCCTGTCCCTGCACTCTCCTGCTTCACCCTGAGGCTGTCATTCCACTCCATGGCCTCTCATTCCTGTCCCTGCACTCTCCTGCTTCACCCTGAGGCTGTCATTCCACTCCATGGCCCCTCATTCCTGTCCCTGCACTCTCCTGCTTCACCCTGAGGCTGTCATTCCACTCCATGGCCTCTCATTCCTGTCCCTGCACTCTCCTGCTTCACCCTGAGGCTGTCATTCCACTCTGGGACATGTCATTCCAGTCCCAGAACACTTCTGGTGCCCCCAAGGGGCTGTCATTCCACTTTGGGACATGTCATTCCAGTCCCAGAACACTCCTGCTGCCCCCAAGGGGCTGTCATTCCACTTTGGGACATATCATTCCAGTCCCAGAACACTTCTGGTGCACCTTGGGGCTGTCATTCCACTCCTTGGCCTCTCATTCCTGTCCCTGCACTCTCCTGCTGCACCCTGGGGCTGTCATTCCACTCCGTGGCCTCTCATTCCTGTCCCTGCACACTCCTGCTGCACCCTGGGGCTGTCATTCCACTCTGTGACATGTCATTCCAGTCCCAGAACACACCTGGAGCACCCTGGGGCTGTCATTCCACTATGTGACATGTCATTCCAGTCCCAGAACACTCCTGCTGCACCCTGGGGCTGTCATTCCACTCTGTGACATGTCATTCCAGTCCCAGAACACTCCTGGAGTGCCCTGGGGCTGTCATTCCACTCTGAGACATGTCATTCCAGTCCCGGAACACCCTGGGGCTGTCATTCCACTCTGTGACATGTCATTCCAGTCCCAGAACACTCCTGCAGCACCCTGGGGCTGTCATTCCACTCTGTGACATATCATTCCAGTCCCAGAACACTCCTGGAGTGCCCTGGGGCTGTCATTCCACTCTGAGACATGTCATTTCAGTCCCAGAACACACCTGGAACACCCTGGGGCTGTCATTCCACTCTCTGACATGTCATTCCAGTCCCAGAACACACCTGGAACACCCTGGGGCTGTCATTCCACTCTGTGACATGTCATTCCAGTCCCAGAACACTCCTGGAACACCCTGGGGCTGTCATTCCACTCTGGGACATGTCATTCCAGTCCCAGAACACTTCTGGAGCACCCTGGGGCTGTCATTCCACTCCGTGGCCTCTCCTTCCTGTCCCTGCACTCTCCTGCTGCACCCTGGGGCTGTCATTCCACTCCGTGGCCTCTCATTTCTGTCCCTGCAGACTCCTGCTGCACCCTGGGGCTGTCATTCCACTTCGTGGCCTCTCCTTCCTGTCCCTGCACTTTCCTGCTGCACGCTGGGGCTGTCATTCCACTCCGTGGCCTCTCCTTCCTGTCCCTGCACTCTCCTTCTGCACCCTGGGGATGTCATTCCACTCTGTGGCCTCTCATTCCTGTCCCTGCACTCTCCTGTTGCACCCTGAGGCTGTCATTCCACTGTGGGACATGTCATTCCAGTCTCCAGAAACTCCTGCAGCACCTTGGGGCTGTCATTCCAGTCCGAGGCCTCTCATTCCAGTCCCTGCACACTCCTGCTGCACCCTGGGGCTGTCATTCCACCTTGGGACATGTCATTCCAGTCCCAGAACACTCCTGGAGCACCCTGGGGCTGTCATTCCACTCTGGGACATGTCATTCCAGTCCCAGAACACACCTGGAACACCCTGGGGCTGTCATTCCACTCTGTGACATGTCATTCCATTCCCAGAACACTTCTGGAGCACCCTGGGGCTGTCATTCCACTCCGTGGCTTCTCATTCCTGTCCCTGAACTCTCCTGCTGCACCCTGGGGCTGTCATTCCACTCCATGGCCTCTCCTTCCTGTCCCTGCACTCTCCTGCTGCACCCTGGGGCTGTCATTCCACTCCGTGGCCTCTCATTCCTGTCCCTGCACACTCCTGCTGCACCCTGGGGCTGTCATTCCACTCTGTGACATGTCATTCCAGTCCCAGAACACTCCTGGAGCACCCTGGGGCTGTCATTCCACTCTGTGACATGTCATTCCAGTCCCAGAACACTCCTGGAGTGCCCTGGGGCTGTCATTCCACTCTGAGACATGTCATTCCAGTCCCAGAACACACCTGGAACACCCTGGGGATGTCATTCCACTCTGTGACATGTCATTCCAGTCCCAGAACACACCTGGAACACCCTGGGGCTGTCATTCCACTCTGTGACATGTCATTCCAGTCCCAGAACACTTCTGGAGCACCCTGGGGCTGTCATTCCACTCCGTGGCCTCTCATTCCTGTCCCTGAACTCTCCTGCTGCACCCTGGGGCTGTCATTCCACTCCGTGGCCTCTCCTTCCTGTCCCTGCACTCTCCTGCTGCACCCTGGGGCTGTCATTCCACTCCATGGCCTCTCCTTCCTGTCCCTGCACTCTCCTGCTGCACCCTGGGGCTGTCATTCCACTCCATGGCCTCTCATTCCTGTCCCTGCACTCTCCTGCTTCACCCTGAGGCTGTCATTCCACTCCATGGCCTCTCCTTCCTGTCCCTGCACTCTCCTGCTGCACCCTGGGGCTGTCATTCCACTCCATGGCCTCTCATTCCTGTCCCTGCACTCTCCTGCTTCACCCTGAGGCTGTCATTCCACTCCATGGCCTCTCATTCCTGTCCCTGCACTCTCCTGCTTCACCCTGAGGCTGTCATTCCACTCCATGGCCTCTCATTCCTGTCCCTGCACTCTCCTGCTTCACCCTGAGGCTGTCATTCCACTCCATGGCCTCTCATTCCTGTCCCTGCACTCTCCTGCTTCACCCTGAGGCTGTCATTCCACTCTGGGACATGTCATTCCAGTCCCAGAACACTTCTGGTGCCCCCAAGGGGCTGTCATTCCACTTTGGGACATGTCATTCCAGTCCCAGAACACTCCTGCTGCCCCCAAGGGGCTGTCATTCCACTTTGGGACATATCATTCCAGTCCCAGAACACTTCTGGTGCACCTTGGGGCTGTCATTCCACTCCTTGGCCTCTCATTCCTGTCCCTGCACTCTCCTGCTGCACCCTGGGGCTGTCATTCCACTCCGTGGCCTCTCATTCCTGTCCCTGCACACTCCTGCTGCACCCTGGGGCTGTCATTCCACTCTGTGACATGTCATTCCAGTCCCAGAACACACCTGGAGCACCCTGGGGCTGTCATTCCACTATGTGACATGTCATTCCAGTCCCAGAACACTCCTGCTGCACCCTGGGGCTGTCATTCCACTCTGTGACATGTCATTCCAGTCCCAGAACACTCCTGGAGTGCCCTGGGGCTGTCATTCCACTCTGAGACATGTCATTCCAGTCCCGGAACACCCTGGGGCTGTCATTCCACTCTGTGACATGTCATTCCAGTCCCAGAACACTCCTGCAGCACCCTGGGGCTGTCATTCCACTCTGTGACATGTCATTCCAGTCCCAGAACACTCCTGGAGTGCCCTGGGGCTGTCATTCCACTCTGAGACATGTCATTCCAGTCCCAGAACACACCTGGAACACCCTGGGGCTGTCATTCCACTCTGTGACATGTCATTCCAGTCCCAGAACACACCTGGAACACCCTGGGGCTGTCATTCCACTCTGTGACATGTCATTCCAGTCCCAGAACACTCCTGGAACACCCTGGGGCTGTCATTCCACTCTGGGACATGTCATTCCAGTCCCAGAACACTTCTGGAGCACCCTGGGGCTGTCATTCCACTCCGTGGCCTCTCCTTCCTGTCCCTGCACTCTCCTGCTGCACCCTGGGGCTCTCATTCCACTCCGTGGCCTCTCATTTCTGTCCCTGCAGACTCCTGCTGCACGCTGGGGCTGTCATTCCACTTCTGTGGCCTCTCCTTCCTGTCCCTGCACTTTCCTGCTGCACGCTGGGGCTGTCATTCCACTCCGTGGCCTCTCCTTCCTGTCCCTGCACTCTCCTTCTGCACCCTGGGGATGTCATTCCACTCTGTGGCCTCTCATTCCTGTCCCTGCACTCTCCTGTTGCACCCTGGAGGCTGTCATTCCACTGTGGGACATGTCATTCCAGTCTCCAGAAACTCCTGCAGCACCTTGGGGCTGTCATTCCAGTCCGAGGCCTCTCATTCCAGTCCCTGCACACTCCTGCTGCACCCTGGGGCTGTCATTCCACCTTGGGACATGTCATTCCAGTCCCAGAACACTCCTGGAGCACCCTGGGGCTGTCATTCCACTCTGGGACATGTCATTCCAGTCCCAGAACACACCTGGAACACCCTGGGGCTGTCATTCCACTCTGTGACATGTCATTCCAGTCCCAGAACACTCCTGGAGCACCCTGGGGCTGTCATTCCACTCAGTGGCCTCTCATTCCTGTCCCTGAACTCTCCTGCTGCACCCTGGGGCTGTCATTCCACTCCATGGCCTCTCCTTCCTGTCCCTGCACTCTCCTGCTGCACCCTGGGGCTGTCATTCCACTCCGTGGCCTCTCATTCCTGTCCCTGCACACTCCTGCTGCACCCTGGGGCTGTCATTCCACTCTGTGACATGTCATTCCAGTCCCAGAACACACCTGGAACACCCTGGGGCTGTCATTCCACTCTGTGACATGTCATTCCAGTCCCAGAACACTTCTGGAGCACCCCGGGGCTGTCATTCCACTCCGTGGCCTCTCATTCCTGTCCCTGAACTCTCCTGCTGCACCCTGGGGCTGTCATTCCACTCCATGGCCTCTCCTTCCTGTCCCTGCACTCTCCTGCTGCACCCTGGGGCTGTCATTCCACTCTGTGACATGTCATTCCAGTCCCAGAACACACCTGGAACACCCTGGGGCTGTCATTCCACTCTGTGACATGTCATTCCAGTCCCAGAACACTCCTGGAGCACCCTGGGGCTGTCATTCCACTCTGTGACATGTCATTCCAGTCCCAGAACACTCCTGGAGTGCCCTGGGGCTGTCATTCCACTCTGAGACATGTCATTCCAGTCCCAGAACAAACCTGGAACACCCTGGGGATGTCATTCCACTCTGTGACATGTCATTCCAGTCCCAGAACACACCTGGAACACCCTGGGGCTGTCATTCCACTCTGTGACATGTCATTCCAGTCCCAGAACACTTCTGGAGCACCCTGGGGCTGTCATTCCACTCCGTGGCCTCTCATTCCTGTCCCTGAACTCTCCTGCTGCACCCTGGGGCTGTCATTCCCCTCCGTGGCCTCTCCTTCCTGTCCCTGCACTCTCCTGCTGCACCCTGGGGCAGTCATTCCACTCCGTGGCCTCTCCTTCCTGTCCCTGCACTCTCCTGCTGCACCCTGGGGCTGTCATTCCACTCCATGGCCTCTCATTCCTGTCCCTGCACTCTCCTGCTTCACCCTGAGGCTGTCATTCCACTCCATGGCCTCTCCTTCCTGTCCCTGCACTCTCCTGCTGCACCCTGGGGCTGTCATTCCACTCCGTGGCCTCTCCTTCCTGTCCCTGCACTCTCCTGCTGCACCCTGGGGCTGTCATTCCACTCCGTGGCCTCTCCTTCCTGTCCCTGCACTCTCCTGCTGCACCCTGGGGCTGTCATTCCACTCCATGGCCTCTCCTTCCTGTCCCTGCACTCTCCTGCTGCACCCTGGGGCTGTCATTCCACTCCATGGCCTCTCATTCCTGTCCCTGCACTCTCCTGCTTCACCCTGAGGCTGTCATTCCACTCCATGGCCTCTCATTCCAGTCCCTGCACACTCCTGCTGCACCCTGGAGCAGTCATTCCACTCTGGGACATGTCATTCCAGTCCCAGAACACTCCTGGAGCACCCTGGGGCTGTCATTCCACTCTGGGACATGTCATTCCAGTCCCAGAACACACCTGGAGCACCCTGGGGCTGTCATTCCACTCTGGGACATGTCATTCCAGTCCCAGAACACTCCTGCTGCCCCCAAGGGGCTGTCATTCCACTTTGGGACATGTCATTCCAGTCCCAGAACACTTCTGGTGCACCTTGGGGCTGTCATTCCACTCCTTGGCCTCTCATTCCTGTCCCTGCACTCTCCTGCTGCACCCTGGGGCTGTCATTCCACTCCGTGGCCTCTCATTCCTGTCCCTGCACACTCCTGCTGAACCCTGGGGCTGTCATTCCACTCTGTGACATGTCATTCCAGTCCCAGAACACACCTGGAACACCCTGGGGCTGTCATTCCACTTTGTGACATGTCATTCCAGTCCCAGAACACTCCTGGAGCACCCTGGGGCTGTCATTCCACTCTGGGACATGTCATTCCAGTCCCAGAACACTCCTGGATTGTACCCTGGGGCTGTCATTCCACTCTGAGACATGTCATTCCAGTCCCAGAACACTCCTGGAACACCCTGGGGCTGTCATTCCACTCTGGGACATGTCATTCCAAGTCTCCAGAACACTCCTGCAGCACCTTGGGGCTGTCATTCCACTCCGTGGCCTCTCATTCCTGTCCCTGCACTCTCCTGCTGCACCCTGGGGATGTCATTCCACTCTGTGGCCATCTCCTTCCAGTCCCTGCACTCTCCTGCTGCACCCTGGGGCTGTCATTCCACTCTGGGACATGTCCTTCCAGTCCCTGCACTCTCCTGCTGCACGCTGGGGCTGTCATTCCACTCTGTAGCCATCTCATTCCTGTCCCTGCACTCTCCTGGTGCACCCTGGGGCTGTCATTCCACTCCATGGCCTCTCATTCCAGTCCCAGCACTACTCCTGCTGCACCCTGGGGCTGTCATTCCACTCCGTGGCCTCTCCTTCCTGTCCCTGCACTCTCCTGCTGCACCCTGGGGCTGTCATTCCACTCCGTGGCCTCTCATTCCTGTCCCTGCACACTCCTGCTGCACCCTGGGGCTGTCATTCCACTCTGGGACATGACATTCCAGTGCCAGAACACTTCTGGAGCACCCTGGAGCTGTCATTCCACTCCGTGGCCTCTCCTTCCTGTCCCTGCACTCTCCTGCTGCACCCTGGGGCTGTCATTCCACTCCGTGGCCTCTCCTTCCTTGTCCCTGCACTCTCCTGCTGCACCCTGGGGCTGTCATTCCACTCTGTGGCCTCTCATTCCTGTCCCTGCACTCTCCTGTTGCACCCTGAGGCTGTCATTCCACTCTGGGACATGTCATTCCAGTCTCCAGAACACTCCTGCAGCACCTTGGGGCTGTCATTCCACTCCGAGGCCTCTCATTCCAGTCCCTGCACACTCCTGCTGCACCCTGGGGCTGTCATTCCACTCTGGGACATGTCATTCCAGTCCCAGAACACTCCTGGAGCACCCTGAGGCTGTCATTCCACTCTGGGACATGTCATTCCAGTCCCAGAACACTCCTGGAGCACCCTGGGGCTGTCATTCCACTCTGGGACATGTCATTCCAGTCCCAGAACACTCCTGCTGCCCCCAAGGGGCTGTCATTCCACTTTGGGACATGTCATTCCAGTCCCAGAACACTTCTGGTGCACCTTGGGGCTGTCATTCCACTCCTTGGCCTCTCATTCCTGTCCCTGCACTCTCCTGCTGCACCCTGGGGCTGTCATTCCACTCCGTGGCCTCTCATTCCTGTCCCTGCACACTCCTGCTGCACCCTGGGGCTGTCATTCCACTCTGTGACATGTCATTCCAGTCCCAGAACACTCCTGGAGCACCCTGGGGCTGTCATTCCACTCTGTGACATGTCTTTCCAGTCCCAGAACACTCCTGGAACACCCTGGGGCTGTCATTGCACTCTGGGACATGTCATTCCAGTCCCAGAACACTTCTGCTGCACCCTGGGGCTGTCATTCCACTCTGTGACATGTCATTCCAGTCCCAGAACACTCCTGGAGTGCCCTGGGGCTGTCATTCCACTCTGAGACATGTCATTCCAGTCCCAGAACACACCTGGAACACCCTGGGGCTGTCATTCCACTCTGTGACATGTCATTCCAGTCCCAGAACACACCTGGATCACCCTGGGGCTGTCATTCCACTCTGTGACATGTCATTCCAGTCCCAGAACACTCCTGGAGCACCCTGGGGCTGTCATTCCACTCTGGGACCTGTCATTCCAGTCCCAGAACACTCCTGCAGCACCCTGGGGCTGTCATTCCACTCCGTGGCCTCTCCTTCCTGTCCCTGCACTCTCCTGCTGCACCCTGGGGCTGTCATTCCACTCCGTGGCCTCTCATTCCTGTCCCTGCACACTCCTGCTGCACCCTGGGGCTGTCATTCCACTCCTGGGACATGTCATTCCAGTCCCAGAACACTCTCTGGAGCACCCTGAGGCTGTCATTCCACTCCGTGGCCTCTCATTCCTGTCCCTGAACTCTCCTGCTGCACCCTGGGGCTGTCATTCCACTCCGTGGCCTCTCATTCCTGTCCCTGCACTCTCCTGCTGCACCCTGGGGCTGTCATTCCACTCTGTGGCCATGTCATTCCTGTCCCTAGAACTCTCCTGCTGCACCCTGGGGCTGTCATTCCACTCTGGGACATGTCATTCCAGTCCCAGAACACTCCTGGTAGCACCCTGGGGCTGTCATTCCACTCCGTGGCCTCTCATTCCATGTCCCTGCACTCTCCTGCTGCACCCTGGGGCTGTCATTCCACTCCGTGGCCTCTCATTCCAGTCCCTGCACACTCCTGCTGCACCCTGGGGCTGTCATTCCACTCTGGGACATGTCATTCCAGTCCCAGAACACTCCTGGAGCACCCTGGGGCTGTCATTCCACTCCGTGGCACTCTGTCCTTCCATGTCCCAGCACACTCCTGCTGCACCCTGGGGCTGTCATTCCACTCTGTGGCCTCTCATTCCTGTCCCAGAACACTCCTGGTGCACCCTGGGGCTGTCATTCCACTCTGTGGACATGTCATTCCAGTCCCAGAACACTCCTGCAGCACCCTGGGGCTGTCATTCCACTCTGTGACATGTCTTTCCAGTCCCAGAACACTCCTGGAACACCCTGGGGCTGTCATTGCACTCTGGGACATGTCATTCCAGTCCCAGAACACTTCTGCTGCACCCTGGGGCTGTCATTCCACTCCGTGGCCTCTCATTCCTGTCCCTGCACTCTCCTGCTGCACCCTGGGGCTGTCATTCCACTCCGTGGCCTCTCCATTCCTGTCCCTGCACTCTCCTGCTGCACCCTGGGGCTGTCATTCCACTCTGTGACATGTCATTCCAGTCCCAGAACACTCCTGCTGAACACCCTGGGGCTGTCATTCCACTCTGTGACCTGTCATTCCAGTCCCAGCACTCTCCTGCTGCACCCTGGGGCTGTCATTCCACTCTGTGACATGTCATTCCAGTCCCAGAACACTCCTGGAGCACCCTGGGGCTGTCATTCCACTCTGAGACCTCTCATTCCAGTCCCAGCACACTCCTGCTGAACACCCTGGGGCTGTCATTCCACTCCGTGGCCTCTCATTCCTGTCCCTGCACACTCCTGCTGCACCCTGGGGCTGTCATTCCACTCTGTGGCCATGTCATTCCAGTCCCAGAACACTTCTGGAGCACCCTGGGGCTGTCATTCCACTCCGTGGCCTCTCATTCCTGTCCCTGCACTCTCCTGCTGCACCCTGGGGCTGTCATTCCACTCCGTGGCCTCTCCTTCCTGTCCCTGCACTCTCCTGCTGCACCCTGGGGCTGTCATTCCACTCCGTGGCCTCTCCTTCCTGTCCCTGCACTCTCCTGCTGCACCCTGGGGCTGTCATTCCACTCCGTGGCCTCTCATTCCTGTCCCTGCACTCTCCTGCTGCACCCTGAGGCTGTCATTCCACTCCGTGGCCTCTCCTTCCTGTCCCTGCACTCTCCTGCTGCACCCTGGGGCTGTCATTCCACTCCGTGGCCTCTCCTTCCTGTCCCTGCACTCTCCTGCTGCACCCTGGGGCTGTCATTCCACTCCGTGGCCTCTCATTCCTGTCCCTGCACTCTCCTGCTGCACCCTGAGGCTGTCATTCCACTCCGTGGCCTCTCATTCCTGTCCCTGCACTCTCCTGCTGCACCCTGGGGCTGTCATTCCACTCCGTGGCCTCTCATTCCTGTCCCTGCACTCTCCTGCTGCACCCTGGGGCTGTCATTCCACTCTGGGACATGTCATTCCAGTCCCAGAACACTCCTGGTGCACCCTGGGGCTGTCATTCCACTCTGTGGACATGTCATTCCAGTCCCAGAACACTCCTGCTGCACCCTGGGGCTGTCATTCCACTCTGGGACATGTCATTCCAGTCCCAGAACACTCCTGGTGCACCCTGGGGCTGTCATTCCACTCCGTGGCCTCTCATTCCTGTCCCTGCACTCTCCTGCTGCACCCTGGGGCTGTCATTCCACTCCGTGGCCTCTCATTCCTGTCCCTGCACACTCCTGCTGCACCCTGGGGCTGTCATTCCACTCTGTGACATGTCATTCCAGTCCCAGAACACTCCTGGAGCACCCTGGGGCTGTCATTCCACTCTGTGACATGTCATTCCAGTCCCAGAACACTCCTGCAGCACCCTGGGGCTGTCATTCCACTCCGTGGCCTCTCATTCCAGTCCCAGAACACTCCTGGAGCACCCTGGGGCTGTCATTCCACTCTGTGACATGTCATTCCAGTCCCAGAACACTCCTGGAGCACCCTGGGGCTGTCATTCCACTCTGTGACATGTCATTCCAGTCCCAGAACACTCCTGCAGCACCCTGGGGCTGTCATTCCACTCCGTGGCCTCTCATTCCAGTCCCTGCACACTCCTGCTGCACCCTGGGGCTGTCATTCCACTCTGTGACATGTCATTCCAGTCCCAGAACACTCCTGGAGCACCCTGGGGCTGTCATTCCACTCTGGGACATGTCATTCCAGTCCCAGAACACTTCTGGAGCACCCTGGGGCTGTCATTCCACTCCGTGGCCTCTCATTCCTGTCCCTGCACTCTCCTGCTGCACCCTGGGGCTGTCATTCCACTCCGTGGCCTCTCCTTCCTGTCCCTGCACTCTCCTGCTGCACCCTGGGGCTGTCATTCCACTCCATGGCCTCTCCTTCCTGTCCCTGCACTCTCCTGCTGCACCCTGGGGCTGTCATTCCACTCCATGGCCTCTCATTCCTGTCCCTGCACTCTCCTGCTGCACCCTGGGGCTGTCATTCCACTCTGTGACATGTCATTCCAGTCCCAGAACTCTCCTGCTGCACCCTGGGGCTGTCATTCCACTCCGTGGCCTCTCATTCCTGTCCCTGCACTCTCCTGCTGCACCCTGGGGCTGTCATTCCACTCCGTGGCCTCTCATTCCTGTCCCTGCACACTCCTGGCAGCACCCTGGGGCTGTCATTCCACTCCGTGACATGTCATTCCAGTCCCTGCACACTCCTGCATGCACCCTGGGGCTGTCATTCCACTCCGTGGCATGTCATTCCAGTCCCAGAACACTCCTGGAACACCCTGGGGCTGTCATTCCACTCCGTGGACATCTCATTCCAGTCCCTGCACTCTCCTGCTGCACCCTGGGGCTGTCATTCCACTCCGTGACATGTCATTCCAGTCCCAGAACACTCCTGGAACACCCTGGGGCTGTCATTCCACTCTGTGGACATCTCATTCCAGTCCCTGAACACTTCTGGACACCCTGGGGCTGTTCCACTCCTGGCCCATCCTGCGCCTGCTCATTGCCCACTCCGTGGCCTCTCATTCCTGTCCCTGCACTCTCCTGCTGCACCCTGGGGCTGTCATTCCACTCCATGGCCTCTCCTTCCTGTCCCTGCACTCTCCTGCTGCACCCTGGGGCTGTCATTCCACTCCATGGCCTCTCCTTCCTGTCCCTGCACTCTCCTGCTGCACCCTGGGGCTGTCATTCCACTCCATGGCCTCTCATTCCTGTCCCTGCACTCTCCTGCTGCACCCTGGGGCTGTCATTCCACTCCGTGGCCTCTCCTTCCTGTCCCTGCACTCTCCTGCTGCACCCTGAGGCTGTCATTCCACTCCGTGGCCTCTCCTTCCTGTCCCTGCACTCTCCTGCTGCACCCTGAGGCTGTCATTCCACTCCGTGGCCTCTCCTTCCTGTCCCTGCACTCTCCTGCTGCACCCTGGGGCTGTCATTCCACTCCGTGGCCTCTCCTTCCTGTCCCTGCACTCTCCTGCTGCACCCCGGGGCTGTCATTCCACTCTGGGGCCTCTCATTCCATTCCCAGAGTAGTGTATTTTGCTAAGAGACCGTAATGGAAAATCCATTCCACCTTTTTTTTCCAACTCTATTTGTGCTGCAATGTATTTCAATGGATCCCATGGAAGTCAATTGACATTCCTGGCTCCCATTATTTCCAATGAGCCATCTACATTCCATGCCACCAGGGGGAGATTAACCATTAAGCGGACTAAGCACGTGCTTAGGGCACCAGGGCCAAAGGGGGCACCACAAAATTGGGAAAAGGGTGGAAAAATGTAGAAAAATGCCTTTCAGGTCATGCGTATTGGAACTTTGATACGTTTAACTTGTGAAATATTAAAATAGACCTTGTATTGCATTTTTGTAGAACTTTATGTAGCCAAAGCTTGGCTTGGTTCGTACAGTATATTGTGTGTGTGAATACATTTTTGTACTGCTACAACCTGCATTGTATATCTGGTCAGGCAGGTCAACAACTAAGGGGTCAGTGTGGAAAGGGAGGGGAGCACCAAGACTGGTCAGTGCTTAGGGCACCAGTGAGCCTTAATCCGCCCCTGCATGCCACTTTCACTTTGAGTGTCGCATTTTATGGCAGTGTCCAGACTGCATGCTGCTTTCTCTTCGTTTGATCTCTGGTTTTATGGTGGCTGTCTGCATAAGCTGTTGTGGAGTTCTGCCAGCAAAACCCTTGCTTTGTGACCTCCCGGCATTAATGTTCTGAGCGAGCGATTTGGCTGCTGCAGAAATCAGTTTGCTCTGGAGCCGTGCTACCTGAGCGGAGCTGAAAATGTGTGAGCTGGAGGCTGAAAAACTGAGCTAGTTCATACCAACTCAGCTTAGAGGGAACACTGGTTTCAGCTTGTACTTTTCTGTGACGGCTGTACGTGTGTTGAAGGGGGAAAACTTTGCCGAAAAGCTATTATGGACCGTGGGTTATTCGTTAATATGCACAGGACTACCTGAAAGCTTTGGCATCTGTCCACGGGACTACCTGGCAGCTTTGGCATCCTTCATCAACTCTGTTAGTCTTTGAAGTTCCATACATTGACATTATTTGTTAAGTTTATCTACTGCCTTTCCTCCAAGGATTTGAGGTTTCTAAATGGGGCTTATCAAGCCCCCCCACCCCGGCTGTGAGGTAGGCCAGGCTGAAATCATTTGCCCAAGCGGGATTTTAAAACCTGGTCCAAGCCCTTTTCTTTTGCTAGTAAGTAAAGGTAAAGGTTCCCTTGCTCGAAAGCCAGTCGAATCCGACTCTAGGGTTGCGGTGCTCATCTCCGTTTCTAAGCCGAAGAGTCAGCGCTGTCCAAAGACGTTTCTGTGGTCATGTGGCCGGCATGACTAAACACCAAGGTGCAAGTAGGCTGACTATAAAATACAATAATGCTTTCTGCTTTGTATTCCACAACTAATAAAATGTCATTCTGATGTGTTGGGGGAGGGGATTAGTGTATTTTGTGAGGACTGCTAGGGATTGGTGAGTTCCAGTTTGGTGTAGTGGTCTGGTGCACAGACTCTAGTCGGGGAGAACCGGGTTTGATTCCCCACTCCTCTTCTCACAGCTGCTGGATGACCTTGGGCAAGTCATAGTTCTGTCAGAGGTGTTCTTGAAAAAGAGCAGTTTCTGTCAGAGCTCTCTCAGCCCCGCCTACCTCCCTGGCAGTGTTCCCTCTAAGTTGAGTTAGTGTGAGCTAGCTCACAGTTTCTTAGCCTCCGGCTCACATATTTTTATCTTAGCTCAGGTAGGAGGGCTCCAGAGCAGACTAGTTTATGCAGTAGTCAAATCGCTTGATCACAACTTCAATGCCGGTAGCTCACAAAATAGAATTTTTGCTCACAAGACTCCACCGCTTAGAGGGAGCATTGCTCCCAGGGTGTCTGTTTGTGGGGAGAGGAACGGAAAGGAGTTTGTAAGCCGCACGGAGACTCCTTTGGGTAGTGAAGGGTGGAGTATAAATCCAATCTCTTCTTCTCAATCACAACATACTTAGTTCATTTAGCCTTTTTTCCTTTTAACCAAGCAACCCTATCCATGGCATGACTGAACATTTTGTCTCTTATTGTTCTTGTTTCGTAGGAATCCAGTCAAAGGACACACAGGCCCAAGACCCAAGGTGTTTCATCCCCCCCACCATGGTGGACCCGTTACTTTTTTACAAACGTGACCTTCCTCAAGTTTCTCCTCTGGCTGGTCTTACTGGGACTTTTTGTGGAACTGGAATTTGGTTTGCCATATTTTGTCCTGTCGATGTTTTATTGGATCTATGTAGGAACCCGTGGCCCTGGAGAAAGGCAGAACGGAGAAAAAGTGCTTACTCCGTATTTAACCCGGGTTGTGAAGCTATACAAGGAACGCTCACGGCAGAACAACTTGAGAGGGAGCTACAGTACCGGCCTTTAGCGGGGAGGTAACTGGTATCACATTCCAACTCAGCTATCACTATTGTGAACATGGTTTTTTTTTTCATTTGAATTAAATTGAAACTGTTTCCTGTGGCATTTATCCCCCACCTTTTTAACAGACGTTCCAGCTTTGTAAACAAATGTCTAAGGCTGCGATCACACACCCACCCTAAATAATCCACTTTTTTTTTTTTTAAAGAAATTTTAATTATTTTTAAACAGCAAAAAGAGAGAAGAAGAAAAAGAGACAAGAATTACAGTAAGACGGAAAAGAAAAGAGAGTTAAGAGCTGGAGTCTATACTCTACATTTACTATGAACCATACGCCTATTTCAAATCATTTTCATTTTTGTCATTTGTTAATTATTGTTAAGATCTATCCTTTAATTACCCAGGTATTTTTGCAACCATTTATAAAGTCTCTCCCTTTTTTTTTTTTTTCAAAGTCACTTTCAGGTTTTTCATGTAACTGCAACGTTAATTTATCCATTTCTGCTGCATCCAACAATTTGAATATCAATTCTTCTTTTCTCAGGACTTCTCCTTTCTTCCAATATTTTGCATACACAATTCTAGCTGTGGTTACAACTTGTACAATCATATGTATATCTTGTACATTAAACTCTTGCGGCACAATATTCAATACAAACATTTCTGGTATAAATGGAATATTTTTATCTAGTATTTTTTGTATTATTTTATGCACCTATATCTAATATTTTTAACTACATCATAAGTCCACCACACATGGTAAAATGAGCCAGTTTTAAGTTTACATTTCCAGCATACATTTGACATATTTGGATACCATTTAGCTAGTTTCTTTGGTGTCATATACCATCTATAAAACATTTTATACAAGTTCTCTTTAAGTAATCCACTTTCAATGCACTTTCCAACTGGTTTTTGCCAGTTCACAGTAAAAATGCAGTTGAAAAGTACACTGAAAGTGTGTGTGGTAAAGGTAAAGGTTTCCCTTGCTCGAAATCCAGTTGAATGCAACTCTAGAAGGTGGTGCTCATTTCCATTTCCAAGCCGAAGAGCCAGCGCTGTCCGAAGACGTTTCCATGGTCGTGGCCAGCATGACTAAACTCCAAGGTGTATGGAACGCTGTTACCTTCACACCGAAATGGTACCTATTTATCTACTTGCAGCTTCTTGCTTTCAAACTGCTAGGTCGGCAGGAGCTGGGGCCAGAGATCGGCGCTCACTCCGTCACGTGGCACTCGGGTCTCGAGCTGCTGAACTGCAGACCTTCTGGTCTGCAGCTCAGTGTCTTAACCTCTGAACCACTGCGGCCCTGAAATGTGTGTGTCTGCAGACTAAATATACTTTTTTGTATGGAATCCAAATATTGAAAGAAAAGCAGGTTTATGAAATGTAAAGGTTGAATCAGATACTGGTTTTTGAGACTGATTTTATTGCATGTTCCTTTGGTGAACTAAAACTTATCATTGCTTCTGTTCTAGATGAATGGCTGGTTTTTATTTGTCCTGTTAGCCAAAAGATGGGGGGTGGAGAGGGGCTTCCTTATAGCAGTGTAAAATCTGACTATTTTTGGTACAGTGACCTTTGCAGTAGCTAAGCATATGAAGTAAAGAACCTAGAAAGGCTGTGACATCTATATTTTGGTAAAATAGTGGAACAAAGTGACAATTCTTGTAAAACACGTGTATTTCTATTTCATGGTAAAGCAGCCTGAGTTCAATATATTTTGAGGAAATTCAGGCCAGCATTCTCAGATACTGCTGATTTGCCTGTGAAGTCTACTGAAGTCAAAGGGATTCAAGTGCTTTGATTGGCACTTCTCACATGGTAGGACCATAATCACCAGGACTCTGAGAAAGGTCTGCACATTTGTTCCAAAGGTAATCAAACTGCACTGTGAATCTCTCTTCTACAAAAACAACTCTGCTGATACCTGGAGGGCTGTTCACACCATATCCTATGTCTCCCAAGTAGGTATGGTATAGTAAGAATTCACAGAATTGTCAAGGACTGTAGGTTAACAATCTGTTTTCTGTTTATAATGTCCACTTGAATGGAAATCCAGTTTCAAGGGGAGAAGAACTTAGTTCTTTGATTGCGGTGGACTAGTGGGAGGCGTATCAGTCTTAGGTGATTCCACATCACTCATTGTTTAGTTTTTTCTGGGCTTAATAAGAACATAAGAGAGGCCAATGTTGGATCAGGCCAGTGGCCCATCCAGTCCAACACTCTGCCACACAGTGGCCAAAAATACCAGGTGCCATCAGGAGGTCCAGCAGTGGGGCCAGGACACTAGAAGCCCTCCCACTGTTGCCCCCCCAAGCACCAAGAATACAGAGCATCACTTGCCCCAGACCGAGAGTTCCTATCTACACCTTGCGGCTAATAGCCACTGATGGACCTCTGCTCCATAGGTTTGCAGCTTACAGATACACACCTGAACAGCATACTCAAGACTGCAACAGCTCAGCTTTATTAGTGATTCAGCAGATACAAGACAACAGGGCAAGAGCCCTGTTTAAATTCCATGCAAACACCACACCCAACTCCCAACGACAGGCCATTATAAAAACCATTAATTCCTCATTGGTCACTTCCAGAGTCCTGGTGGGCTATTGTTCTAGAGCTCCAAGCTCAGCCAGTCACTGGTAGACAGCCCTGGGACGTTCCAGCCAGGAGACCTAAAAAGGTTTATTGCCTATTGTGTTCTGCCCACAGGCAGGTGTCATTACGTAACGTCACTATGACCTGTATACCATGGGACCTGTGATAGCCAGCTAATTCTCTCTGTGTAGAGTGACCATAATCAATCAGTGCTTTGACTTTGCTTTGTATCAAAACTTCTGCCTTCCGGATGAAAAGGCAAAGAACACTCAGATTGCTCGTTGTGTTCTGCCTTATCTGCGCAGATAATAGAAGGACTTAAGAATTCTCCTCCTTGATTTGACTCTGTTACTCTCTGAAGTAAATTGGTTCGGCTTCGGGGGGGACGGGGGACGGGATGGGACACCTGCTTTGAATGCAACAGGGTCACAGTAGTGCTGCTAACCTCCAGGTGGGGTAGAAACAACAGAGAGATCACGGGAAGGATGCGAACAAAGATGAAAACAATAATAAAGATGTACGCTGACACACAATGGGGTTTGCATGTACTCCCATTTCACATGACCGCTTTTTCTCAGTGTGCTGCGTAAGTAACATTAATTTACACATCAACAATTCTAATATGTGAACCCACACTCAACATTCTTCCCACTCCAATGAAACAGATTCTTTAATAAGATTAACAAATGTGGATCTATCTTTTGGTCAGTTAATTTGCTCCATAACTTATTTCTATCCCTGTGATCTGGTAAATGGGATTGACCATTGTCGTTTATTAAAAGATAACGAAATAGAAATCATAAGGACTGTTAGTAAATTCATGGAGGAGTCTATCAAAATTTATGAAGGGCATGTCTCACCATGAATTTTATATAGATTAGTTTCTAATCGTGAACTTTATATCTTGTTTGTTTCTGTTTTTGTATGCCAATAAAAGGTATGACTTGGACTTGAAACAGATTCTTTCCGTGCTCATAATATGTCGAGTGTTAATTCACAGATTAGAATTGTTGACGTGTAAATTAATGTGTGCATGCGTACATCTTTATTATCTGTTGAAGAAACGCTCCTCACTGCAAAGGTAAAGGTAAAAGTTCCCTTGCTCGAAAGCCAATCGAATCTGACTCTAGGGTTGCGGTGCTCATCTCCGTTTCAAAGCCGAAGAGCCAGCGCTGTCCGAAGACGTTTCCGTGGTCATGTGGCCGGCATGACTAAACACCAAGGCGCACGGAACGCTGCTACCTTTCCACCGAAGTGGTACCTATTTATCTACTTGCAATTTCTTGCTTTCGAACTGCTAGGTTGGCAGGAGCTGGAACCAGAGACGGGAGCTCACTCCGTCTTGTGGCACCTGGGTCTTGAACTGCTGAGCAGTCTAAATATGTTTACATAATACTACATCACGGTTGTTTTCATCTTTGTTAATGTCCAGGTGGTGGTTGGGGATCTCCTGGATTTAGAACTGACCTCCCGGCAACAGAGATCAGTTCCCATGGAGACAGTGGCCACTCTGGAAGGTGGACTCTATGGCATTATACCCCCACTGAAGTCCCTGCCCCTTCCCAAACCCCACCTTCCCCAGGCTCCACCCCCAAAAGCTGCAGGAATTTCCCAATCCAAAACTGGTAAACCTAGATGAGGATGAGGAGTAATTACTGGAGGTGGGGAATTAGAGCCAGACCTGCCAACTGTTCACAAACATGGAGTGCGGGCATTGCGTCAAGAGAAGGTTCAGAGGAGCAAGCCTGGAGAAAAACCGAGGTCCCTGCACTCTGCACATTTTTCTTATGAATCCCCGCAGAGAAGGAGCAGGGTGCCTCTGAGCATGTGCAGAGCACAGGATGCCATTTTCATTCTTTAATTTTTTTATTTCTCCCTTTTTTAATTACTACACTTGGGGGGGAAAAAGCTTATGTTACATCTATGACAGGAGAGTCTCCACATTCGATATTTCTCAAAAGATATACTCCGTCCCTCCTGCTTATTTAGTGTGTTCCTTAATAAATGTATCAATCCAGTCATACATTCTTGACCACAATCCAGTTCGGCTCTGAGCCTTGCTTAAAAATCCTCCTCACAAGGCCGGCCCTCCGCCTCCGGTCTTGATTCATTTCTGCCACCTGAACTGCAGAGTAAAGAATGAAACCTTTGGACGGCTGTTGGTGGTAAGCGTGGAGAAGGGGAAATAGGGGTTGCCAACTTCCAGGTGGGGACCTGGAGATCTCCTGAACTGTCAAATGATTTCCAGATAACAGATCAGCTGGTGGTGGGAAGTGTCCTCGAGTCACAGCTGACATACGGCACCTCCCCCCCCCGTAGGGTTTTCAAAACGAGAGACATTCAGAGGTGCTTTGCCATTACCTTTCTCTGAGCCGCAACCTTGCACTTCCTTGGAGGTTTCCCATCCAAATACTATGCAGGGCTGCCCCCTACTTAGTTTGCACAATCTGACAAGATTAGGCTATCCTAGCCCATGCAGGTCAAGGCAGAGACCACTTCCCCAGGAGGAAATGGCTGCTTTGGAGGCATGCTGTACCTCACAGAGGTCCCTCCAAGTGTCCAACCCCAAATCTCAAGGAATTTCCCAACCTGACGTTGGCAACTCCATCAGAGCTCTTGGTGGATTCAGAGAGTTGTGGTCACTGTTCTGAAACCTTGGTTGAATCTGTATTTGCATTTTTAAATCAGTTGCGTGCTGCTGTGACGCCGTCTTTCTCTATGCTTGTTTTGAATGCTGTTTGGAGAAGATTCTTTTAAAGCAGTACGGAGGTGCAATGACAGTGGAGCTGCCCCGAAAGGACGATAAACATGTGGACGTGCGAAAGTATGCTAGCACTGTTGAGGTGTGAAAACGACACCAAATGTAGGCAGCTTTTTTGAAGATGGAGTCAAAAGGCAGAGACACTGAAGAAGAAGAAGAAGAGATTGGATTTATATCCCGCCGTTCACTGCCCAAAGGCGTCTCAGAGCAGCTTACAAACTCCCTTCCCTTCCCCTCCCCACAACAGACGCCCTGTGAGGGAGGTGGGGCTGAGAGAACTCTAACATAAACTGCTCTTTCAGGAACAGCTGTGCCAGAGCTTGTGACTGACCCAAGGTCACATTCAGCAGGTGCAAGTGGAGGAGTGGGGAATTAAACCCTGTTCTCCCAGATAAGAGTCCGCACACTTAACCACTACACCAAGCTGGTGGGAAAGACAAATGGAGATTCCTTGTGTCATTGACTATGTTGTTAATATAGGACACAAGTCTTTCCTATTTCTATACAAAATATTTTTACTTCAACATGCAGGCTTCTTTTGCATTTCAAGTGAATGAGGGCGGGGGGGGGCACCCTGGCTGGTGGAAAGGCATTCGGAATAAATGGGGGGGGGGGATTGGGGAATATAGAAGCTTCATAGCTGCGGTTTCTGAGTCCCAACTGGAGACCGAGCCAGCAAAGGGGAATCAATGCTCCCTCTAAGCTGAGCGATTTGGCTGCTGCATCAGTTTAGTGTGCTCTGGAGTCCTCCTTCCTGAGCTAAGAGCTGGAGGCTAAAACACGGCGCACTAGCTCACACTCACTCAGCTTAGAGGGAGCACTGAAGGGAAGCGAAACGCCGGAGAGCAGCACTCCCACGTTCACTGGGGACACGCAACAAATACCAGAAGGCACTTGAGGGACTTCTCGGGAGGAAAAAATTGAACGCGCAGAGAAAACGCCCGGCAGAGAAAATAAAGCGTCCGCGATCTTTGCGGGTTCTAGACACGCACACCCCCCTCTCAAACTTCAAGGGGTGGGGGGGAATCCACTGACGTGGGTCAAAGCTGGGAAAACGCGCAGCCCCTTTAAGAAGCGAAGGCGGAGGGAGAGGGAGAGGGAGAGGCGCGGTCAGAAGCTATAAAAGTCGGCAGGCGTTTGGAGCGCATTTTGCAATTCGCTTGCAGACGGGGAGGGTGGCGTTGGGTGTGCTGGCAGCAGCCTCAAGTGCTTTGGGGGGCCGAGTTCTATGGCAGGGTCGGGTGGGGCTGGATTCGAATCAGCAGGGATCCAAAGCCTTGCCCTTATGGAAACTTCTTTTTCTTTATGCAAAGCAAAGTCGGGAAATTGCGTTTGGGGTCTATTGGGGCCTTCCTGCGCTTTAGGACGTGCAATATTAGTTTTTGATCCCAAGCCTTTTCAGACACTTATTTCTTTGAACAGTGAGAAAAATAGACAGTTTTTAAAACTTTTGTTTTTTTAAATTGCTTTTTGCTGCAGTTGAGGGCTTCCTATGCTTTAGAATGCACATATTAGCCTTTGACTTCAAGCCTTTAAAATTTATTTTGTCGAACAGTGAGAAAGGGAGACAGGTTTTAAACCTTATTTTTTTTTATAAAAAAAATGCATTTTGCTTCAGGGAGGGCTTCCCACGCTTTAGAATGCACATATTAAGCTTTTGGCTTCAAGCCTTTAAAACTTATTTCGGTGAACAGTGAGAAAGGGAGACAGGTTTTAAAACTTTTTTAAAAAATTGCATTTTGTTTCAGTTGAGGGCTTCCTACACTTTAAAATGCATATATTAGGTTTTGGTCCCAAGCCTTTTCAGACATTTATTTCATTGAACAGTGAGAAAAGTAGACAGTTTTAAAACTTACTTCCTTTAAAAAAAAATTTAATTGTGTTTTGGATCAGTTGAGGCCTTCCTGTGCTTTAGAAAACGCATATTAGCTTTTGGTTTCAAGCCTTTTCAAACATTTATTTCTTTGAACAGTGAGAACTGTTCTCACTTCCTTTTTAAAGCTTTTTCCGACATTTATTTCATAGAACAGTGAGAAAAGTAGACAGTTTTTAAAACTTTCTGTTCTGTTTGTTTTTTTCAATTGCATTTTGCTTCAGGTGATGGCTTTGTATGCACATCACTTGTGCGCATAGTAGCCTATGCACATAGCTTTTGACTCAAGCCTTTAAAATTTATTTGTCAAAAAGTGAGTAAGGGAGACAGGTTTTAAAACTTTCTGGTTTTTTTTTAATTTAAATTGCATTTTGCTTCAGTTGAGGGCTTCCTACGCTTTAGAATGTGCATATTATATTTTGGTTTCAAGCCTTTGAAATTTATTTCATTGAACCCTAAGAAAGGGAGACGGGTTTTAAAACTCTTTTTTAAATTGCATTTTGCTCCAGTTGAGGGCTTCTTATGCTTTAGAATGTGCATATTAGCTTTTATTTTCAAGCCTTTATTTATTTATTTTATTGACTGGTGAGAAAGGTAGACAGGAATTAAGCAGAGAAATGCATTTAAAACAATCATTTGCCCTTGTGAAGGTGTCCAAGCCAGAGGTCCCAATTAGCTTTTGGTGTCAGATATTCTAACGGAGCCCTAGGTAGACAGAAGCAGCAGGGTCTGAATTGGAGCTTCAACATAGCCTAATCTGGCCACGGGGATTGTGCTGTAGGGGTCAGCCCAGTTTGTAAGGCACTTAAACCAAGTGATTCAAGAGTGGAGCAGCAGGTGCCTCTTAAAAGAGCTTTTCAGCTTCTCCAGGTGTTAGTATACATGTATATAGCTTTGGAAAAAGTGTAGAAAAGGGCAACTAGAATGATTAAAGGGTTGGAACACTTTCCCTATGAAGGAAGGTTAGAGCGCTTAGGGCTTTTTAGTTTGGAGAAACGACAGCTGAGGGGGTGACATGGTCGCCTTATCTTTGCTATATCTAGATTCAGATTGAATTTTTTGCCACCAGGTTAAAGTTTCTATTGACTTCAATTGTATCTTAAAGTTGTTTCTTCCTGGTATAAATTGGGATTTGTAAATGCTTCTTAATGGAGCAACCCATCTTGGAATCTTGGTGTAAAAGTTATTTTTAATTTGTTCCCATACTTTCAATAAAGAGGCTCTTATAAAATGTTGTTTAAAATATTTATGGGAATCTGCTCTCCCATACCATGTAAAAGCATGCCATCCTAACAGAAGATTGCATCCTCTTATTTTCAAAAGCCTTGTATTTTCTAAAGTAATCCCATCTTTAATTCAAGTCAAAGCCGCTAAATCTCATTTAACCCATTTTCACTTGCTGGTATCCATTTTCTTCTCACCCCTTGTTTCCCACAACCCATACTCTTTTTGTGCCTAGTTGCTGGTAGTGGAAAGTGCTATCTAGTCTCAGGCAACCTATGGTGAGCCTGTAGGGATTTCAAGGCAAGAGACATTCAGACATGGTTTGTCATTGTCTGCCCGTGTGTAGTGACCCTGAACTCCCATCCCTGGCTGACCCTGCTTAGCTTCCAAGATTGGACCAAGGTCATTGCCCATGCTCTTTACAAATGTCAAAAATAGAGAACCTTAACTTCCCTTCAAAGACTACCCAGGGCTGAGCCTGCTTAGGCTTCTGAGATCTGATGCGATTCGGCTAGCCTAACTAGCAATGCCTATCCCAGGGACAGCCACCTTCCAGCATCTGTTCTTCAGGAATCGTTCCAGGTGCTAGGAATTTAGCTGGTACCATTATTATAGCAGCTGATCGTTTGTTAAAGTGGCTCCACCTAGATCCATAATTACGAAGCACAGTCAGGACAAGACATATAGAAGAGATCTGAAACATCTAAGTGTAAACTCTCCTTATTACTGTATTTATTCAGGTATGCCATTAAGAAAAAAGTAGAGATCATCTTATATTTGCATAGGAAGTTGCAGTTATGTTCAAAAGAAATATTTTGAGTATAACTTGAGGGGTTCCTGTTGCATCAAGGCTGTCTTTTGAGTAAGGGATCTGAAAACTGTTCTTCTTTCAAATTTTAACAGACTTTCACTAAACCTTTGTAGCACCACTAAGTAATCGTTAAGGGCTCAGTCTGGATCGCAGGCTGCTAGCTGGCCATCCCTGTCTTAAGCTATCAAGCCCTTCACCTTGGACCTTGGGATTTCAGTCTATACTCAAAACTGAAATTGGAAACAACTGAATCACTGCCATAGTCTTACCTAAACTGATATACGGGGGTGTCATGACCCCACCCTTCCGCCTCTGTATCACCGCCCTCACTCCAGACACCTACAGAGACTACAGGGACATTTACTTTGCTCAGGGTCATTCCCAAACCAGTACAAAGAGAATGCTATTGCTTGCACTCCAGTTAAATACCAATAGCCATTCATGGGTCAGTGACTCAATCCAATAAAAATATAAATGTTTTATTACAAAAAGAGAATAACATAAAACATCAACAAGTAAGGGATAGGGAGTGAACGAGGCACAAACAAAGGAACAAAACACTTATCTAGCTAAGATACTTAGCCTAAGAACTTAAAACAGCAACTGGAGACGCTGGGCTGAGACCAAGGCATGCAGTCCTCTTTCTGGGTCGATGGCCTTCTCACCAAGGTTCTCGACAAACCCTTCAGAAAGATGCCCGGGCTGTAGCAGATGGTCCAGCAGCACCTCGAGCAGATTCAGCTTTTCCCAGTTCAGTCTTGAGCCCTGAACTGTGTGTGTGAAACCATCTGTTCTTAGCCCTGCCTTGCCTCTGACTAAATAGCCGTCTAGGTGTCACCAATTATGAGCTAATTAGCAAACAGCATGTGGCAACACTAGATGATCTGCTGTCAAGATCTTTGCTGAGTCACTGTGACTCTGACAGCTCACCCAGCTGCATTTAGTCACAATAGCATTAACTTGTGACAGGTGTTGCACTGACAGTGCCGGCATGCTGAGTTTACTTGGCTCAGCTTGACTCTCGTGCAGCTTCAGCAAAGACTTACAGATGTTAAAGGGCAATATCTTGGGTGGGGAGGGAGTGTGCACAGGCATATTTTCGAAAACGACACTTAAAAATTACCCTGTTTCATTTCTAGCAAGTGACATTTTTACACATTTATATATTTTGAAGCTTCTACTTTGGCAACAGTTGCATCATTGGGAAGCCTGCTAAACACACCAACTTACCACATATACTTTTCATATTCACAAACTATGCTGTATGATCTTCCCTCTCCTGAAATCCTAGATATGGACTCTATATTACTTGCACCAATCCTCAAAATGCACAGTAAAAGGAAAAGACAAACTGCATAGTAATTTTGCTGTTTCCAGGGCTCTTTCCAATGCAAACAAGAAGTGTTTATTAGAAATGTTCCTGAGTCTGATGGGGCAGCTTTGAGCAGCTGCGGGGCCCAGAGCCGGCAGCCCCAATCCCTGCCTGCCCAGCCTGGGAGCGCGGAGGGGACGAGCGCAACACCTGGGTGGGGCTGCAGGCAGGGGCTCCGGCCGCTTCCTCCTCTGAGGTGTGAGTCACAGCCAGGGCGGGTGGAGCAGCCGAGCAGGGGTTGAAGTGAGGGAGGGGTGGCAGGCAGGACAGCGCGGCGGCCTTCGACCGAGCCAAGGAGGAGCACTGCCAGGGCTAGTGGAGCAGGGCATTTGGTGAGAGAGGGGAGGGGCGGCAGGCAGGCCAGCATGGAGTCCTCCAACCGAGCTGAGGAGGAGCACAGCCAGGGCAAGCGGAGCAGCCGAGCAGGGCTTGAGGCGAGGGAGGGATGGCAGGCAGGCCAGCATGGTGTTCTTCTCAAGGTGGCGCTCTGGGCAACTGCCTAAGATGCCTCTATGGTCAGTCCGGCCCTGCATCTATGTCATGGAATCTGGTAACTTTCCTCCATCGTGGCAACAAGCCTTGGTAGTTGTCCTGCTAAAAAAGGGGAAAGTTCCAATATATCCTGCCTCCTGTCGCCCAATCTCCCTTTTAAATCAAGACCTCAAAATCTTCACCTCCATGCTAGCTGCATACTTTAACAGATTAATCTCAGCCTATATCCACCCCAATCTAGTCAGGGTCATCCCAGGCAGGGATCTTGCTGATAACACTTTCAAAACTCTAAATCTTCATAGTCATTGTAAAAAAATCAAGGCAACCAGTGGTCGGTCTTTCGTTAGATGTAGAGAAAGCCTTCGATTCTGTGGAATTCCCCTATCTCATCTCCCTACTGAAACATATGGGGTTTGGTTCAAAATTTATGACAGCTATAGAATCATTATACTCTTCACCCATGGCTAGACTGAAAATTAATGGAATGTTTTGGTAAGTGCACACGTCAAGGGTACCCACTGTCACCGCTACTTTTCTCTCTGGCAGTGGAACCCCTAGCCACATCAATTAGGAATACCACCTCAATAGCAGGGATTAAGGTTAATAAATCTGAGTTACAAGATATTTCTTTTTGCTGATGACATGCTTTTATTCCTAACTAATCCTACCACCAGGCCTGTAGCCTGCGTGGGGCCCTGGGGGCCCGCCCCCGTGGGTTTTGCGGGGCCCCTCCCCGATCATCTGCTCCCCCTCCCCCTCCGGCCCCCTCCCCCCAGCCCTTGCAAGGGAGCTGCTTGTGTTACCCGCGCCCGCTAGGGCGCTTCTGAAGCTGGGCGGGGGGGATGAGGCGGGGAGGCATGGTGGCCAGCGGGGGAGTCTCCCTGCCACCGCCGTGCCGCCCCTCTAAGCGCCCACCGGGCGCTTCTGAAGCTGGGCGGGGGGGGATGAGGCGGGGAGGCATGGCGGCCAGCGGGGGAGTCTCCCTGCCGCCGCCGTGCCGCCCCTCTAAGTGCCCACCGGGCGCTTCTGAAGCTGGGCGGGGGGGATGAGGCGGGGAGGCATGGCGGCCAGCGGGGGAGTCTCTATCAATGCCCCTTTCTCTATCAGTCACAAATGGTATGTTCTTCATATTATCTGGACTCAATTTTGTAAGTATTTCACACAGGAAATCTTGATGATATGACATAAATTTCTTCTTATGAAGCAGGAAAGCCAAAGGGAATACTGGATCACCTTTCAATGTGATATTTCTCATCACTATGGGAGACATTGGCTTTCTCTCAATTGGGGTTTTTAATATTTTCTGCATCACACAATGAATATTAGACCAATATATTTTCGCTTTATCACATGACCACCACATATGATAAAAAGAACCCTCTATTTTTTTACATTTCCAACATTTGTTACTCAAGTTCTTATGCATACAAATATTAGCAATCTTTTTTGGTGTCATGTACCATCTGTACATCATCTTATAACAGTTCTCTTTTACATTGATGCAAGTAGACATTTTAAAAGATCTTTTCCACAAAAATTCCCATGATTCCATAGAGATTTCTTTGTTCATATTTATGGCCCACTTTATCATTTGCTCCTTTACAGTTTCGTCTAGGGTATATACAGTCAACAAAGTTTTATACATCTTTGAGATCATTTTCCGCTCTCTATTCAACCATAGATTTTCAAATTCATCATTAATGGCTCTAAAGCCAAACTCTTTACAATCTTTTTTATAAATATCTTTTATTTGACAATATTGTAACCAACCATATTCAAATTCTAATTCATTGTTTGGTTTTAAAACATAATTTTTCCCTTCTTTTTGCAATAGTTCCTGATATTTCAACCAGTCATGACCTTTATGTTCAGAAAACAGATGTATAACAGCAGTTGGAACAATCCACAAAGGCCTCTCATCCGAAATTTTATCCCTATACCTGGACCATGCATCAAACAATGTCCTCCTTACATAATGATGCTTAAACATAGAATCCACTTTATTTTTCCCATACCAAAGATAGGCATGCCAGCCAAATCTGCAATCGTGTCCCTCAAGAGCTAACAGCTTTCTATTTTCCAAATGGATCCAATCAGATAACCAAGACATACATACAGCTTCATGATACAAACGCAAATTCGGAACTTGGAAGCCACCTCTGTCTTTAGTATCATACATTATCTTCATTTTAATTCTTGGCTTCTTTCCTGCCCAGATGAATTTAAAGATTTCTCTTTGCCATTTGACCAACACTTTCCCATCCTTTACAATCGGTATTGTCTGAAACAAAAACATTAACCTGGGCAATACATTCATTTTAACAACGGCAATTTTTCCAAGAAGAGATAGTCTTAATTTTTCCCATTTTTCTAGATCACTCTTTATCGAACCCCACAGTTTTTCATAGTTGTTTTTAAACAGATCTATATTTTTCATTGTGATTTCGACTCCCAAATATTTAACCTTTTTAACCACTTCACATTCTGTCACATTTTGTAACATTTGTTGCTTTGAACCAATCATATTTTTACACAATATCTTAGATTTATTTTTGTTAACATAAAACCCTGCAAGGTCGCCAAACTCTTTCACTTTTTCAAATACCTTAGGCATATTATCAACAGGATCTTCGACAATAAACATGATATCATCCGCAAATGCCCTTAATTTAAATGAAAAACCTCCAATATTCAAACCTTTTATGTTATTATCATCTCTAACCGCTTGTAGCAAAATCTCCAAAATCCAGATAAATAACAATGGTGACGGGACATCCCTGTCTAGTACCTTTTCTTACCCGGAACACATCTGTTGATTCTGCATTCACAATCACTGAAGCTTTTTGATCTTTATATATCGATTGAATCATTCTTATAAATTCTGCGCCCATCAAGGATTTCTCGAACACTTTAAACATAAATTCCCAATTCAGATTATCAAAAGCCTTCTCTGCATCCAAAAATAAAAAAGCAACTTCTTTTTCAGGGTGTTTATCATAATACTCAATTGCGTCCAAGACAACCCTCATATTGTCTTTAATTTGTCTATTTGGTAAAAATCCAGCTTGATCTTCAACAATAGTGTCCTTCAAAAACTTTTTAAGGCGTTCTGCCAATATTTTTGCAAAGATCTTATAATCGTTGTTCAATAATGAAATGGGCCGATAGTTCTTTACATTTGTTAAATCTTGCGCTTCTTTAGGAATTAAGGTGATTGCAGCTTCATTCCAGGAATCCGGAATCTTCCCTGTCTTTCTAATTTCGTTTAGAAGAATCTCCAACACCGGAACCAAGTCTTCATGAAATTTTTTATAAAATTTAGCTGAAAAGCCATCCGGGCCTGGAACTTTAGAGATTTTTGCCTCAGCTATTGCTCTACTAATTTCTTCTTTAGTTATTACAGCATTTAAAGATGTTTTCATTTCAGGGTTTGGTTGTATCAAGTTAACTTTAGATAGGTAATCCAACATTTTTTGAGGATCCGCTTGCTTCACTTGAAAGAGATTTGCGTAATATTTATAAAATTCCCTCCTGATTCCTCCTGGGTCTGAAATTTCTTTATTTCCATCTTTCAAGCAAGTGATTGTTTTATTCTCTCTTCTTTTCTTTAATTGCCATGCTAAATATTTGCCAGGTTTGTTTGCACCTTCAAAGGATTTCTGTTGCAATTTTTTCAAGTTCCAAAATACTTCTTTGTTCAGCCTTGCCTCATATTGCTCCCTTAAAATCCTCAATTCTCTCAAAATTTTCTTTTTGCCAGGCCTTTTCTTAAGTTCTATTTCTTTTTTCCGAATATTCTCCATAATTTCTTTGTCTATTTTCATTTGTTGTTTCTTTTCATTATTATTAATTGCAATCAGATGTCCTCTCATCACAGCCTTGTAGGCTTCCCATACCGTTTGCGTCTGTACACTCTTATTTAGGTTCAATTGAAAGTATGTTTGGGTTTCTGTCCTTATTTTGTCCACAATATTTTGCTTGTCCAACAAATCTTCATTGAGTCGCCATCGAAATTTTTTCCTCTTAACATATGTTGACCATTTTATCGGACTGTGGTCAGAAAGAGTCCTAGGTAGTATTTCAATTTTACGTGTTTGCAAGATTAAATTCTCTGTCATCCACATCATATCTATCCTTGAAAAGGATTCGTGTCTTGATGAATAAAAAGAGTACTCTCTATCCCTGGGATTTTTAACTCTCCAAACATCTGCCAGGTGCTCATGTTTAGTCAATTGAAAAAATACTTTAGGAAGTTTGCCCATGGCATCAATTCCTTTTTTAGATTTTCTATCAACAACATTGTCAACAGTACCATTAAAATCACCCATTAAAATCATTTGCTCATAGGTCAACTGTCGTAGCTGTTCCCACAAATCCTGAAAAAAAATTTCCTTCGCACCATTGGGAGCATAAATGTTAACAATTAATGTCTTTTTATTCTGCAGCATAGCTTCTACTGCTAAAAATTTCCCTTCATTATCTTTAAAAATTTCTTTTGGTTCCAACTCCTTTTTGATATATGTAACAACTCCCTTTTTCTTTTGAGAGGAGAGTGAGTAAAATTCCTCTCCTAGTCTTTTTTGAATCAAAAATTTGGCATCAGATTTTTTAATGTGAGTTTCTTGCAGACAAACAATATCGCATTTTTGTTTTTCCAACCAAAGTCTGACATTTTTTCTTTTATGTGGTGAGTTCAATCCATTAACATTCCATGAAATTATTTGACTCTCCATGTTGGTTTTATGATTATTTATCAGAGTCTTTAAAATTATCATTGATGAATCTGGTCATTTGCTCAACTGACTTGATGGTGACTCTCTTCTGTTTAAACGAAAAACTGACACCTTTAGGAATTTCCCATCTATATCTTATGCCCTCTGTTTTCAGTTTGTCGATCAGATCTTTGAAGAGTCGTCTATCCTGAAGCATTGCTCTGGGTAGTTCCTTTAGGACCATGATTTTCTTGTTGTCAATTGTGAAATCTTCCTGAAATTGTTGCTTAAACAAATCTTCCTTCAGCTTTTTAGATATAAACTGGACAATTACATCTCTGGGTAGTTTTTCCCTTTGCGCAATCGCAGAGTTGACTCTGTATACCACATCAATCTGTGCCGCCACTTTCTCCTCTTCCATTTTCAAAAAGTCTGCTACAGCATCTACCATAACTGAATGGATGTCTTCATTCTTGTCTTCAGGGATCCCCCTGAATCTCATGTGGTTAATCATTGCATTATATTGGACCATCACATTCACTTTATCTGTTTCTATAGTAACATCAGCTATATTAGATGCTACTCTCTTCACCCTTACATCCATCTCATCTGCTCTTTTAGTCAACGTCTGTATCTCTTTTGTGATTCCAGACATTTCTTTTTTCAGCTCTGTTACTTCTGTTATTACAGTCTTTTCCAACTTCAAAATCGCGTCCATCACCCGTTTCTCCATAGCATCCATCATACTCTGTAGCTTTTTTTCCTCTTTCCCAGCCATTTTCGGGGAGGACCAAGAATTTGCCCTCTGTCGTTGCCGCAGGTCGTACGCCGTTGTTCAAAATTTTTCCTCCAATCCACTCTAAATCAAAGTCCTTCTTGTGCCCACCTAAATCGCATTAATTCCACTTTTTTCTATTAAGTCTTTCGTTTAAAATCAAAGAAAATTTTTTTGACCTTCCCAAAATGGCGGGCGCAATTTCTCTATGGTAAATGGTTCTTCCGGGTACTCACTTCCTGTCCGGCAGTCTTAATGGTCCCCCTTGTTCTTGATTTCTTCCCTTCTTCCGGCCTCCTTAGTCTTCTCTAGGACGATTACTTGTCTGGTCTGAAGTCACTTCCTGTTTTGCCGATTTCTGCTGCCGCAGCTATAGTACTTTTCCACTGTAGTTCTCGCGGTCTGGGATTCATGGAGTCCTGACGTGTTCTGGCTTTGCTCTCTGAGCTCCCAGAGCATACGAAGGGTCTTGACGACAGGGTGGGCTTTCTATAGCCCTCCGCAGACCCCCCCAGGCAGGGGGGTGACTGGCATCGAGCTTGGCCTGAGAGAGAGTTGAGATCGGCTGATAGCGGGGCTTTAAAGAGCGTTGCGACCAGCCTTGATCCCCTCCCCCAGAGAAGGCACTTCGGAAAATTTCT
The DNA here is from genome assembly GCA_029375565.1 of Gekko gecko. Taxonomy (NCBI): domain Eukaryota; kingdom Metazoa; phylum Chordata; class Lepidosauria; order Squamata; family Gekkonidae; genus Gekko; species Gekko gecko. The sequence continues at coordinate 11,243 of JAPDNY010000117.1, read as the reverse complement.
ACAAGACCCTATCGAGTTGAAATCTCAACATAAGAACGCATGACCCAGACCTCCAGAACATTCTACGGAAACTGACATTAAGGAAACACTGCTATAACAAGACACGGACTTTGAAGGTAACTTTTAAAATTGCTCACCGGAGACGCGTTTTGGCCGAATATAAACAACATCCGATGAAGCGCATGATCGTGCTGTATCTGTTGTACTAACATTGGAGCGGAAAAAGTGCAGTTAAACAGCTTAAAAAGGCCAAAAAGCCGGATTGTTGATCATTCCTGCGGTTAGATTATTGACTTCAAAATAGAAACTAACAGTAAGATGCAGAGAAGACCTTTGACAACCTGGACTGGATGTTTATAATAGAAACATTTAAGAAGGTTAAAGCGGGAGAGCAATTCATCCAAACAATTCAAGCCATTTATTCAAAGCAAAGAGCAGCAGTTATGGTAAATGGGGAACGGACTGAGCAATTTCAGATACAGAAAGGTACGAGGCAAGGCTGTCCCCTATCACCGCTGTTATATATCTCTGCTCTGGAGGTGGTAACAGAGGAGATAAGACAGAATCCAGATGTGAAGGGCCTGAATATGCAAGGAGAACAATACAAACTATTGGCCTATGCAGATGATCTTGCGTTTATATTGGAGGAACCCAGATTATCAATTACGGAGTTGAATAAGATATTGAAAGACTATGGGCAAGTGGCAGGATTAAAGATAAATCTGGCTAAGACAAAAATTTTAACTAAAAACATGACACTGGAACAGAGAGAGTGTCTACAAGAAGAATCGGGATATAAACTCTGTACGAAGGTAAAATATTTAGGAATTAAATTGATGAACAGGTGCAGTTCGTTACAAGAAGATAATTATAAAGAACTATTGAGAGCAACGAAACAAGATTTGGAAAAATGGGAAAATTTAAAGTTTTCACTAATGGGAAGAATTGCTTTGATAAAGATGAATATTTTACCAAGATGGATATTCTTGTTTCAAATGAGTCCTGTTTTGAAGAGCTTGGCAATTTTGAAAGAGTTGGAGCAAATTACCACTAAGTTTGTCTGGCAGAGGAAGAGAGCAAGAATTAGGCTCAAAGCATTACAAGACTCGAAAGAAAGAGGAGGGTTTGGTTTACCTAATTGGACATTGTATTATAAAACCGGAGCTTTGGCATGGATTAAGGAATGGGTAATGCTGGAAGATAGAAGACTTTTAAAGTTGGAAGGCCACGACCTTTTGGAAGGCTGGCACACTTTTCTGTGGGATGAGAAAGTGGCATCAAGAAAATATTTTAGACAATACTGGATATGAGATGCACTCTGTAGAGTATGGGAGACTATCCGGAGGAGGTGGTTTACCAAAATCTCAAGGCTGGTAGCCCCGGTTGAAGCAGTGACTTTTCCTAGGTTGTATTGTGAAAATCCCCCACCAAGATATCTGGACATTATAAATGCAAAGGGGGAGTTGGAATTGGATGAGGATATCAGTTGGTGGCACAAAGTTCAGATTCAATCAAGGTATAAAAGAGATAAGAAAATAGGGTTTGAGAAGACATTAACAGATTTAGAAAAAATACTTTATGAGCTGGAAGAGAAGTTTCTTTAAAAAATGTATTCATTGTTGTTGGCTGATTATATGGTAGACGAAATGGTGAAAAGCAATATGATCCAATGGGCGCAGAACTTTGGTTATAGCATTGAATTAGATCAGTGGGACCAAATATGGAAAATGAATGTGAAAATAACTAGGGCGGTCTCATATAGAGAAAATATGTATAAAATGTTGTATAGGTGGTATATCACGCTGGATAAGCTGGCAAAATATGATGAGAAATGTTCTAATAAGTGTTGGAAATGTAATGCAAAGACAGGGTAATTGTATCATATGTGGTGGACATGTGAGGTGACAAAAAAGTAGTGGATATGGGTGCATGAAATGACAAAGAAAATTATAAAAGGTACTCTTCTGTTCAAACCAGAGGTGTTGTTGTTGGATATACTTCCAAAAGATGTACAGAGAGAAGAGAGATACTTGATAATATATATAATGACTGTGGCTAGGGTTCTGTATGCGAAATATTGGCGATCCACGGTGGTACCAACCAAACAAGAGTTGATTGAGAAGATAATGGAAGAAGCAGAAATGGATAAATTGACTTTGATGATAAAAGGACATGATGAATCAGCCTTCATAAATACGTGGCAACGCTTCTATGAGTGGTATGATCAGAGAGGGAAGGATGGAGAGAAATAATAAGTATTGAGTATTATTAACCCTATATGTTAAATTAGAAGTGGATAAGGTAGAAAGATAGTATTTGAGGATACAGAAGTAAAAGATTATTAGTAACAAGGGGTGGCAAGGTAGGAGGAAATTTAAACGGATGGAGTGTTATAAAAATTGTAACCCCCCGTGAATGTTAAATGTCGTATGTTGTGTTTTGTGTGTAGTCTTAATGTATTGTGTGTTTGTAGTGTAATGTTGTAACGTTCTTGTCTAAAAAAAAAAAAAAAATGCCTCTTTTAGGGGCGCTTAAAAAAAAAAAAGGATTGTCACGATGTGACTGAAGGTATGCTGTGGCCATCCATTCCTGGTTAGCTCCACCTCCTGCAGCAGACATTTTTCATCTGCATTCAGCACACTGTATCAGAATTACAAAGGTGCCGCAGGCTCAAAAAGGTTGGGGACCCCCAACCTAGACTACAGGTTGGGATATTTCACAGAGACCATGGAGGGGTTCTCTGGGTCAGTGGTCAAAAGAGTAGACAACAGTGTGCAAAGAACTCAGGCAGAGTGTGACATGGAAAAGGAACATAGTGATAAAGAAGGCACCAGAACTGGACACTGGAACTGGTAGAGGGAGAAGGCAAGGGCAAGATTTATAATTGACAATGGAGGAGGCGGCTCCCATCAACCTCGTGAATTTGTAAGGAAACAAAGCAGCAGAGATGGAGGTAATCTGGTGATACCTACACACATTCCAGAAATATTTAAATGTAAAGTATTTCACTCTACACTTTACAAATCCAGTTGCACAGAACTGCCTGTACACCCAGGGTCTCTCCTTCCACTCTGGAGTCTGTCATTCCAGGCCCATAAGACTCCTGCTACTTCGAGGGACTGTCAATCCACGCTGGAGCCTGTCATTCCTTTCCCAGAATACTCTCAGGGGCAGTCATTCCACTTAGTGGTCTCCCATTCGAGTTCCAGAACACTCCTATCACCCCCTGGGACAGTCATTCCACTCCAAGACCACTCCGGCTACCACCACGGGCTGTCATTCCACTCTGGGGCCTGTCATTATAGTCACAGAACATTCCTACTACCCCCAGGGGCTCTCATTCCACTCTAGGGCCTGTAATTCCAGTCCCAGAACACTCCTGCTACCCCCAGGGGCTGTCATTCCACTCTAGGGCCTGTCATTCCAGTCCCAGAACACTCCTGCTACCCCCAAGGGGCTGTCATTCCACTCCCTGGTCTCTCATTCCATTCCCAGAACAGTCCTGCTCCAACTTGGGGCTGTCATTCCACTGAGTGGTCCCTCATTCCAGTCCCAGAACACTCCTGCAGCACCCTGGGGCTGTCATTCCACTCTGGGACATGTCATTCCAGTCCCAGAACTCTCCTGCTGCACCCTAGGGCTGTCATTCCACTCTGGGACATGTCATTCCAGTCCCAGAACACTCCTGGAGCACCCTGGGGCTGTCATTCCACTCTGGGACATGTCATTCCAGTCCCAGAACACTCCTGGAACACCCTGGGGCTCTCATTCCACTCTGGGACATGTCATTCCAGTCCCCGAACACTCCTGCAGCACCCTGGGGCTGTCATTCCACTCCGTGGCCTCTCATTCCTGTCCCTGCACACTCCTGCTGCACCCTGGGGCTGTCATTCCACTCCGTGGCCTCTCATTCCTGTCCCTACACTCTCCTGTTGCACCCTGGGGCTGTCATTCCACTCCGTGGCCTCTCATTCCAGTCCCAGAACACTCCTGCTGCAGCCTGGGGCTGTCATTCCACTCTGGGACATGTCATTCCAGTCCCAGAACACTTCTGGAGCACCCTGGGGCTGTCATTCCACTCCGTGGCCTCTCATTCCTGTTCCAGAACACTCCTGGATGCACCCTGGGGCTGTCATTCCACTCTGGGACATGTCATTCCAGTCCCAGAACACTTCTGGAGCACCCTGAGGGCTGTCATTCCACTCCGTGGCCTCTCATTCCTGTCCCTAGAACACTCCTGGTGCAACCTGGGGCTGTCATTCCACTCTGTGGACATGTCATTCCAGTCCCAGAACACTCCTGCTGCACCCTGGGGCTGTCATTCCACTCTGTGGACATGTCATTCCAGTCCCAGCACACTCCTGCTGCACCCTGGGGCTGTCATTCCACTCCGTGGCCATCTCATTCCTGTCCCTGCACACTCCTGCTAGCACCCTGGGGCTGTCATTCCACTCCGTGGCCTCTCATTCCTGTCCCAGAACACTCCTGCGAGCACCCTGGGGCTGTCATTCCACTCTGGGACATGTCATTCCAGTCCCAGAACACTTCATGGAGCACCCTGGGGCTGTCATTCCACTCAGGGGCATGTCATTCGTGTCCCTGAACTCGCCTGGAGCACCCTGGGGCTGTCATTCCACTCCGTGGCCTCTCATTCCTGTCCCAGAACACTCCTGCTGCACCCTGGGGCTGTCATTCCACTCCGGCGCATGTCATTCCAGTCCCAGAACACTCCTGGAGCACCCTGAGGCTGTCATTCCACTCTGGCACATGTCATTCCAGTCCCAGAACACTCCTGGAGCACCCTGAGGCTGTCATTCCACTCTGGCACATGTCATTCCAGTCCCAGAACACTTCTGGAGCACCCTGGGGCTGTCATTCCACTCTGTGGCCATGTCATTCCAGTCCCAGAACACTCCTGGAGCACCCTGGGGCTGTCATTCCCACTCTGTGGACCTGTCATTCCAGTCCCAGAACACTCCTGCTACACCCTGGGGCTGTCATTCCACTCCGTGGCCTCTCATTCCTGTCCCTGCACACTCCTGCTGCACCCTGGGGCTGTCATTCCACTCCGTGGCCTCTCATTCCTCTCCCTGCACTCTCCTGCTGCACCCTGGGTCTGTCATTCCACTCCGTGGCCTCTCATTCCAGCTCCCTGCACACTCCTGCTGCACCCTGGGGCTGTCATTCCACTCCGTGGCCTCTCATTCCTGTCCCTGCACTCTCCTGTTGCACCCTGGGGCTGTCATTCCACTCCGTGGCCTCTCATTCCAGTCCCAGAACACTCCTGCTGCAGCCTGGGGCTGTCATTCCACTCTGGGACATGTCATTCCAGTCCCAGAACACTTCTGGTAGCACCCTGGGGCTGTCATTCCACTCCGTGGCCTCTCATTCCTGTCCCTGCACTCTCCTGCTGCACCCTGGGGCTGTCATTCCACTCCGTGGCCTCTCATTCCTGTCCCTGCACACTCCTGCTGCACCCTGGGGCTGTCATTCCACTCCGTGGCCTCTCATTCCTCTCCCTGAACACTCCTGCTGCACCCTGGGGCTGTCATTCCACTCCGTGGCCTCTCATTCCTGTCCCTGAACACTCCTGCTACACCCTGGGGCTGTCATTCCACTCTGTGGCCTCTCATTCCTGTCCCTGCACTCTCCTGCTGCACCCTGGGGCTGTCATTCCACTCCGTTGCCTCTCATTCCTGTCCCTGCACACTCCTGCTGCACCCTGGGGCTGTCATTCCACTCTGGGACATGTCATTCCAGTCCCAGAACACTCCTGGAACACCCTGGGGCTGTCATTCCACTCTGGGACATGTCATTCCAGTCCCAGAACACTCCTGGAGCACCCTGGGGCTGTCATTCCACTCTGGGACATGTCATTCTAGTCTCCAGAAACTCCTGCAGCACCCTGGGGCTGTCATTCCACTCCGTGGCCTCTCATTCCTGTCCCTGCACACTCCTGCTACACCCTGGGGCTGTCATTCCACTCCGTGGCCTCTCATTCCTGTCCCTTCACTCTCCTGCTGCACCCTGGGGCTGTCATTCCACTCCGTGGCCTCTCATTCCTTTCCCTGCACTCTCCTGCTGTACCCTGGGGCTGTCATTCCACTCTGGGACATGTCATTCCGGTCCCCAGAACACTCCTGGAACACCCTGGGGCCGTCATTCTACTCTGGGACATGTCATTCCAGTCTCCAGAACACTCCTGCAGCACCCTGGGGCTGTCATTCCACTCTGGGACATGTCATTCCAGTCCCAGAACTCTCCTGCTGCACCCTGGGGCTGTCATTCCACTCTGGGACATGTCATTCCAGTCCCAGAACACTCCTGGAGCACCCTGGGGCTGTCATTCCACTCTGGGACATGTCATTCCAGTCCCCGAATACTCCTGCAGCACCCTGGGGCTGTCATTCCACTCTGGGACATGTCATTCCAGTCCCAGAACACTCCTGCTGCACCCTGGGGCTGTCATTCCACTCTGGGACATGTCATTCCAGTCCCAGAACACTCCTGCTGCACCCTGGGGCTGTCATTCCACTCCGTGGCATCTCATTCCTGTCCCTGCACTCTCCTGCTGCACCCTGGGGCTGTCATTCCACTCTGGGACATGTCATTCCAGTCCCAGAACACTCCTGGAACACCCTGGGGCTGTCATTCCACTCTGGGACATGTCATTCCAGTCCCAGAACACTCCTGCAGCACCCTGGGGCTGTCATTCCACTCCGTGGCCTCTCATTCCTCTCCCTGCACTCTCCTGCTGCACCCTGGGGCTGTCATTCCACTCCGTGGCCTCTCATTCCAGTCCCAGAACACTCCTGCTGCACCCTGGGGCTGTCATTCCACTCTGGGACATGTCATTCCAGTCCCAGAACACTTCTGGTGCACCCTGGGGCTGTCATTCCACTCCGTGGCCTCTCATTCCTGTCCCAGAACACTCCTGAAGCACCCTGGGGCTGTCATTCCACTCCGTGGCCTCTCCTTCCTGTCCCTGCACTCTCCTGCTGCACCCTGGGGCTGTCATTCCACTCCGTGGCCTCTCCTTCCTGTCCCTGCACTCTCCTGCTGCACCCTGGGGCTGTCATTCCACTCCGTGGCCTCTCCTTCCTGTCCCTGCACTCTCCTGCTGCACCCTGGGGCTGTCATTCCACTCCGTGGCCTCTCATTCCAGTCCCAGAACACTCCTGCTGCAGCCTGGGGCTGTCATTCCACTCTGGGACATGTCATTCCAGTCCCAGAACACTTCTGGAGCACCCTGGGGCTGTCATTCCACTCCGTGGCCTCTCATTCCTGTTCCAGAACACTCCTGGAGCACCCTGGGGCTGTCATTCCACTCTTGGAAATGTCATTCCACTCCCAGAACACTTCTGGAGCACACTGAGGCTTTCATTCCACTCCGTGGCCTCTCATTCCTGTCCCTACACTCTCCTGTTGCACCCTGGGGCTGTCATTCCACTCTGTGGCCTCTCATTCCAGTCCCAGAACACTTCTGGAGCACCCTAGGGCTGTCATTCCACTCCGTGGCCTCTCATTCCTGTCCCAGAACACTCCTGGAGCACCCTGGGGCTGTCATTCCACTCTTGGACATGTCATTCCACTCCCAGAACACTTCTGGAGCACCCTGGGGCTGTCATTCAACTCCGTGGCCTCTCATTCCAGTCCCAGAACACTCCTGCTGCATCCTGGGGCTGTCATTCCACTCTGGGACATGTCATTCCAGTCCCAGAACACTTCTGGAGCACCCTGGGGCTGTCATTCCACTCCGTGGCCTCTCATTCCTGTCCCAGAACACGCCTGGAGCACCCTGGGGCTGTCTTTCCACTCTGGGACATGTCATTCCAGTCCCAGAACACTTCTGGAGCACCCTGAGGCTGTCATTCCACTTCGTGGCCTCTCCTTCCCTGTCCCTGCACTCTCCTGCTGCACCCTGGGGCTGTCATTCCACTCCGTGGCCTCTCATTCCTGTCCCTGCACTCTCTTGCTGCACCCTTGGGCTGTCATTCCACTCCGTGGCCTCTCATTCCTGTCCCTGCACTCTCCTGCTGCACCCTGGGGCTGTCATTCCACTCCGTGGCCTCTCCTTTCTGTCCCTGCACTCTCCTGCTGCACCCTGAGGCTGTCATTCCACTCCGTGGCCTCTCATTCCTCTCCCTGCACTCTCCTGCTGCACCCTGGGTCTGTCATTCCACTCCGTGTCCTCTCATTCCGGTCCCTGCACACTCCTGCTGCACCCTGGGGCTGTCATTCCACTCCGTGGCCTCTCATTCCTGTCCCTGCACTCTCCTGTTGCACCCTGGGGCTGTCATTCCACTCTGGGACATGTAATTCCAGTCCCAGAACACTCCTGGAGCACCCTGGGGCTGTCATTCCACTCTGGGACATGTCATTCCGGTCCCCGAACACTCCTGGAACACCCTGGGGCCGTCATTCTACTCTGGGACATGTCATTCCATTCTCCGGAAACTCCTGCAGCACCCTGGGGCTGTCATTCCAATTTGGGACATGTCATTCCAGTCCCAGAACTCTCCTGCTGCACCCTGGGGCTGTCATTCCACTCTGGGACATGTCATTACAGTCCCAGAACACTCCTGGAGCACCCTGGGGCTGTCATTCCACTCTGGGACATGTCATTCCAGTCCCAGAACACTCGTGCTGCACCCTGGAGGTGTCATTCCACTCCTGGGACATGTCATTCCAGTCCCAGAACTCTCCTGCTGCACCCTGGGGCTGTCATTCCACTCTGGGACATGTCATTCCAGTCCCAGAACACTTCTGGAACACCCTGGGGCTGTCATTCCACTCTGGGACATGTCATTCCAGTCCTAGAACACTCCTGGAGCACCCTGGGGCTGTCATTCCACTCTGGGACATGTCATTCTAGTCTCCAGAAACTCCTGCAGCACCCTGGGGCTGTCATTCCACTCCGTGGCCTCTCATTGCTGTCCCTGCACACTCCTGCTGCACCCTGGGGCTGTCATTCCACTCTGGGACATGTCATTCCAGTCCCAGAACACTCCTGGAGCACCCTGGGGCTGTCATTCCACTCTGGGACATGTCATTCCAGTCCCAGGACACTCCTGCAGCACCCTGGGGCTGTCATTCCACTCCGTGGCCTCTCATTCCTTTCCCTGCACTCTCCTGCTGTACCCTGGGGCTGTCATTCCACTCTGGGACATGTCATTCCGGTCCCCGAACACTCCTGGAACACCCTGGGGCCGTCATTCTACTCTGGGACATGTCATTCCATTCTCCAGAAACTCCTGCAGCACCCTGGGGCTGTCATTCCACTCTGGGACATGTCATTCCAGTCCCAGAACTCTCCGGCTGCACCCTGGGGCTGTCATTCCACTCTGGGACATGTCATTACAGTCCCAGAACACTCCTGGAGCACCCTGGGGCTGTCATTCCACTCTGGGACATGTCATTACAGTCCCAGAACACTCCTGGAGCACCCCGGGTGTTGTCATTCCAGTCTGGGACATGTCATTCCAGTCCCAGAACACTCGTGCTGCACCCTGGGGCTGTCATTCCACTCCGTGGCATCTCCTTCCTGTCCCTGCACTCTCCTTCTGCACCCTGGGGCTGTCATTCCACTCTGGGACATGTCATTCCAGTCCCAGAACACTCCTGGAACACCCTGGGGCTGTCATTCCACTCTGGGACATGTCATTCCAGTCCCCGAATACTCCTGCAGCACCCTGGGGCTGTCATTCCACTCCGTGGACTCTCATTCCTCTCCCTGCACTCTCCTGCTGCACCCTGGGGCTGTCATTCCACTCCGTTGCCTCTTATTCCTGTCCCTGCACACTCCTGCTGCACCTTGGGGCTGTCATTCCACTCTGGGAAATGCCATTCCAGTCCCAGAACACTTCTGGTGCACCCTGGGGCTGTCATTCCACTCCGTGGCCTCTCATTCCTGTCCCAGAACACTCCTGAAGCACCCTGGGGCTGTCATTCCACTCCGTGGCCTCTCCTTCCTGTCCCTGCACTCTCCTGCTGCACCCTGGGGCTGTCATTCCCACTCCGTGGCCTCTCATTCCTGTCCCTGCACTCTCCTGCTGCACCCTGGGGCTGTCATTCCACTCCATGGCCTCTCCTTCCTGTCCCTGCACTCTCCTGCTGCACCCTGGGGCTGTCATTCCACTCCGTGGCCTCTCCTTCCAGTCCCAGAACACTCCTGCTGCAGCCTGGGGCTGTCATTCCACTCAGTGGCCTCTCCTTCTGTCCCTGGACTCTCCTGCTGCACCCTGGGGCTTTTATTCCACTCCGTGGCCTCTCCTTCCTGTCCCTGCACTCTCCTGCTGCACCCTGGGGCTGTCATTCCCACTCCGTGGCCTCTCCTTCCTGTCCCTGCACTCTCCTGCTGCACCCTGGGGCTGTCATTCCACTCCGTGGCCTCTCCTTCCTGTCCCTGCACTCTCCTGCTGCACCCTGGGGCTGTCATACCACTCCGTGGCCTCTGCTTCCTGTCCCTGCACTCTCCTGCTGCACCCTGGGGCTGTCATTCCACTCCGTGGCCTCTCCTTCCTGTCCCTGCACTCTCCTGCTGCACCCTGGGGCTGTCATTCCACTCCGTGGCCTCTCCTTCCTGTCCCTGCACTCTCCTGCTGCACCCTGGGGCTTTCATTCCACTCCGTGGCCTCTCCTTCCTGTCCCTGCACTCTCCTGCTGCACCCTGGGGCTGTCATTCCACTCCGTGGCCTCTCCTTCCTGTCCCTGCACTCTTCTGCTGCACCCTGAGCCTGTCATTCCACTCCGGGGCCTTTCATTCCTGTCCCTGCACTCTCCTGCTGCACCCTGGGGCTTTCGTTCCACTCCGTGGCCTCTCCTTCCTGTCCCTGCACTCTCCTGCTGCAGCCTGGGGCTGTCATTCCACTCCAGTGGCCTCTCCTTTCTGTCCCTGGACTCTCCTGCTGCACCCTGGGGCTTTTATTCCACTCCGTGGCCTCTCCCTTCCTGTCCCTGCACTCTCCTGCTGCACCCTGGGGCTGTCATTCCACTCCGTGGCCTCTCCTTCCTGTCCCTGCACTCTCCTGCTGCACCCCGGGGCTGTCATTCCACTCCGTGGTCTCTCCTTCCTGTCCCTGCACTCTCCTGCTGCACCCTGGGGCTGTCATTCCACTCCGTGGCCTCTCCTTCCTGTCCCTGCACTCTCCTGCTGCACCCTGGGGCTGTCATTCCACTCCGTGGCCTCTCCTTCCTGTCCCTGCACTCTCCTGCTCCACCCCAGGGCTGTCATTCCACTCTGG